>KQ965796.1:245733-270599 GCA_001574975.1 Gonapodya prolifera JEL478
GCCTGCCTGCACATGCTCCCCAAGGCGCACTACGGTCTCAAGGACAAGGCCACCAGGTTCCGCCAGCGGTACCTCGACCTCATCATGAACAACGTCACCAGGGACCGCTTCATCACCCGCAGCAAGATCGTCAACTACATCCGCCGCTTTTTGGATAACCTGGGATTCTTGGAGGTCGAGACGCCGATGATGAACATGGTAAGTGAAGTTACTCAATCAATTCGATGTTTCAACAACTGCGAGAACATGTCGTCACCTCAGATCCCCGGAGGTGCCACCGCCAAACCCTTCATCACGCACCACAACGACCTCAAGATGGACCTGTTCATGCGTGTCGCCCCGGAGCTTTACCTCAAGATGCTCGTCGTTGGCGGGCTGGACCGCGTGTACGAGATCGGGAAGCAGTTCCGGAACGAGGGTATCGACCTCACGCACAACCCCGAGTTCACCACCGCGGAATTTTACATGGCGTACGCGGACTTTGAGGATGTTATGGCCATCACCGAGAGGTGAGTGCATCGGTTGTCGTTTCTGGCTCTCAACCTTACCTGACAAGTTCGCTTGCGTTGCAGCCTTGTTTCGAGCATGGTCAAGTACATCAAGGGTGATTATAAGATTCAGTATCACCCAAACCCCGACGAAGAGCCCGACAACGTCGTCACAATCGACTTCACACCTCCGTTCCGCCGTATCAGCATGTTTGAGGAGCTCGAGCGTGTGCTCAAGGTCAAACTGCCCCGCGGGGAGAAGGAACTGGCTAGCGAGGAGTTCCGGAAGTGAGTGAATGGCGTGGAATGAGGGGCGATGGTCTTTAAGCAGCACCCGCGAACCCCAAACGTCGAAAGGCAATTGGACGATCTCTGCACGAAGCACAACGTCAACTGCCCCGCTCCCCGCACCACCGCGCGTCTCCTCGACAAGCTCGTCGGCGACTTCATCGAGACGCAGTGCCTGAACCCCACCTTCATCATCGAGCATCCCCAAATTATGTCTCCGCTCGCCAAGTACCACCGTTCCATCCCGGGCCTTACCGAGCGGTTCGAGCTGTTTGTCCACTACAAGGAGATAGCGAACGCTTACACGGAGTTGAACGATCCCTTCGTCCAGAGGGAGCGCTTCGCCATGCAGGCAAAGGACAAGGATGCTGGAGACGATGAGGCGCAGTTGATTGATGAGAACTTTTGTACCGCGCTGGAGTATGGGCTTCCGCCGACAGGAGGATGGGGAATGGGTATTGACCGGTGAGTTCGGTCCCTCTTCCGGGCGTGACGTTCGCTGATGTGCCAATCTCCCTTCATCAAGTGTGGCCATGTTCCTCACTGACGCCAACAATATTCGTGAAGTGTTATTCTTCCCTGCGATGGTTAGTATTGCGTGACACGTTACTTGAACCGGAGTTGGTGTGATGGAGTGTATCCTTTTTCCACACGTTTGCAGAGGCCCGAGGAACAAATGAACTTCCCCAAGAAGGCCGACCCCACTACTCTCGTCCTGGACGGTGGCATTGTTCCACACCATGTCGATGCTCCAAAACCTGCCGAGCCCGCTCCCAAGGCTGCTGCCCCCGTTGTCTCGAAGGCTGCCCCTGCATCGTCGGCTCCGGCTGTGGTTCCCGCCTTTGATCCTGCGGTGTTGTACGACGAAGATGTCTCACGCTTCTGGCACTTATCTCCGTGGCATACTGCCCAGCCGGTGAGTTTGGGATCAATAGTTGATTGTGGTTGATCCGGCTCAGTATATGTGTTTATAGAAACAAGAGAAGGCAGCTGCCCCGTCTGCCGCTGCCCCTGCGGAATCCGCGAAGGCCGACAAGGGTAAGGGCAAGGCGAAGGCTGAGGACAAGCCCGCAGCGAAAGAGGAGGGTAAGAAGAAGGAAGCTGCGCCCAAGGACCAGCCCGCCAAGGAGCAGAAGGGGTCCGGTTTCGCTGCTCCACCGGAAGTGTTGGCTGATGAGTACTTCAGCTACGTGTTCCACAAACACCCATTCGTTTTGAATCAGGTGAGCTGCTTTCACCTCGGTTGTCCTCGACAGTGTGCGTGTGATAACATTTTCACCTACTACCCAAGTCTGTTGCCCCATCGGCACCCGCACCCGTGCCCGTCGCCGCTGCTGCTCCAACACCTGCCCCTGCTCCCGCCCCCAAACGAGCACCTTCCCCCGCCAAAGCCCCCACTGCCGCCCCCGCGCGCGCTCCCTCCTCTGCTACGAAGCCCGAACCCCCGAAGGAGGAGGAGGAAGACGAAATTGACCTCTTTGGTGACGACGACGAGGTGGATGAGGAAGCTGAGCGGATAAAGGCGCAGAGGATCAAGGAGTACGAGGAGAAGAAGAAGACGAGTGAGCGATCTGAGTTTTTTTGTGTTGTGTGAATATGCTTGAATAGTGTTGTGACCCGCGTTTGGCAGAGACTGCTGTCATCGCCAAATCGTCCATTCTTCTTGACGTCAAGCCCTGGGACGACGAAACTGGTAGGCTCCCGATCTTTGTCCGTGAAATCATTCGTTCTATTTAACTCTGTAAACAGACATGGCTGCCCTGGAAGCCAACGTCCGCTCGGTGCAAATGGAGGGACTCGTGTGGGGCCAATCCAAGCTCGTTGCCGTCGGGTACGGGATCAAGAAGCTCCAGATCTCGTGTGTGGTCGAGGACGACAAAGTCGGAATGGATGACTTGACGGACAGGATCCAGGAGGACGAGGACCACGTGCAGAGTGTCGACGTGAGTGTCCCCCAGTTTGGTCATGGTTCGAGTGGTAGCTAACGAGTTTTGACCGGGTTGATGTAGGTTGCTGCGTTCAACAAGATCTAGGTCGTGGTCTGGGGTAATAGATTCGGCGGGAGTCGCAGCCCCCGTGTAGATGGCAGTTTTACGGACGTACGATTCATGATGTATTAGCTCGCCGTCGAAAAATGATGTGTGTATTCCGAACCTTGTGGTTGTTTGACCACCGTCGGTCCAGTGACATCTTTTCATGCAATATTGTTCGGGGTCTGTTTTGACTTGGCCTTTTTAAATCCGTGCTTTGAGTATGAAGATGACAAGTATCGACGATATATTAAACGTAATAAATTCAATGTACAGCTGGTCTGAACCTAACCCTCCAACAGTTGTGTATCAATGCTAGGTTTCCACACGTTCCCATCCACCATTCGATACAAACAATACCAGTCCAAGAACACATCCCCCAATCACAAGCTCACATCATGTAGTGCAACGCACACGACGGCCTTCTGATGGCCGTTGTAATGTCGGATAGTCTCGCCAGAAGCGAGGTCCCACAGACGGGCTGTGTGGTCAGACGAGCCTGCGTTCGGCGGGGGTCAGAGGCGGGAGTAGAAGGGTACCACCGTTAGTCGAAACGAGACATGTGAATTATGAAACCCAGCCAACCCGAACAGAAGACTCACCCGTAACAAGGTACGCCGAATCGGCCGAAAACGCCGCGTCCCAGACCCACCGCTGGTGCCCCTGCAGGGTTCTATCGAGTAAAAACCCGACCTCTTCGTCCGTGTCCTCGGGGAGGGAGGTCAGTGTGGGGTGCGTTGAGGCGGCGGGGTGCGAAGGGTCGGAGACCAGGCGCCAGGTCTTGACGGTGTGGTCGGCAGAGCAAGTTGCGAGGACGCTTGGATAGTCGACGTCGGCACATATCGCAGCCATGGTCGAGTTTGGGTGATCAAGGAGAACGGGAGCATATGTTGTGCAGTGCAAACGGGTCAGTGAGTTGTCGGTTGAACACACAATGGAAAGAGCGAGCAACTCACTTGGTATCGGGCGACATGACAGCTTTGGTTATGTACTTGCTGTGCGCCTGCACCTTTTGCAACGGGTTCACCATGGCCTCGCCTGCCTGCACATCGCCATTCACATCTGCTCCCGTCCCACTCCCCTTCCCCGACCCGCCCATCCCGGCAGGCGAACCTTCAACCGTGATCGCCCCGCCGCCGCTCTTGAGCCTCCACACAAAGAACCTGCCCTTGTTGTTGGCCGCCACGAGTACGGACCCGTCGCTGTTCACGGCGACGCTGCGCGCGGCAACGTCTTCTTCCGGAACAAGTTCCAGCGTGCACCGAGTTTCGCCAAGGTCCCATACACGGACGGACCCGGAGGCGTCGCAGGAGATGAGCTCACCGAGGTTTGGGTGGATGACGCAATCGGAGACGGGGTGTTTGATCGGGAGGTCACGCTGGGGGGTGGGTGCCCTTTCCATCGGTGACCATGACGACGGGAAAGGTTTTTGGAGGAATGGACGACAAGTGTCAAATGTCAAGAGCCACGCGAACGGGTATCGCCAGCCTCTGCTCCGGTCCTTCGCAACTTCATCACTCAAGCTTGTTCGATCACAACTCCTACAGCACTCTTTGTATCTCGCCGTTCCCGTTGTCCCCAGAAATCCAGGTATATCAACCCCCACACCCCACGGTGCAACCCGGCCAGCACCAAACGCACCTCACATCCCAGACCTTCACCGTCCCATCCTCCGATCCCGTAACAATCCACCTCCCAGCAGCCTGATACGCTACAGCGGTGACATTTCCCTTGTGCCCGTCGAACGTGGAGATGGGGTTCGGGTTGTTGGATTGCACGTCGAACAGACGGACGTGAGGGTTGCCTTTGGTAGGTGCGTGAGAATGGGAAACGGTGGGGAGGGGGGTGGAAAGATAATCATCGGGTTGGCGAAGGGGGAGTTCATTAGCAATACGATATTTGAACGTAACTGCAATACAACGAGACGCGGAAGGGGTGNACGTACCTGCGGCGACGAGAAATCGCTTATCGGGTGATATCGCCAGGCGATTTATTTGCTGACAGGCGAGGAGGAAGACCATCGGTGTCAGTGCAATCGCGAGGTGCGAGTTATTGAACGACCAGATTCAGCTGCTGCACGCTTTACGGCCGAATTCACCACCAGAACGACCGTTCAAAAAAGTCGCACCAGTCTCGACTACGTGTCCAACGTCGCCAGTCAAGCGGATACGCTCCGGCTCGGTGGAGCTGAATGAACTCGCCCTCTTTCACATCCACAGATGCGCCACCCGATTCTCCATCCTTCCAACCCTCCCACTCTCAGCCATACCACAGAAAAACGCACCGAGTCTGGGTAGTTAATGGTACGGACACACAGCCCACTCAGAGCCTCCCAAAACCGAATTGTGTGGTCGTATCCCGCCGACGCGAGCACGACGTCTCCGCCTGCTGTTCCACCGGATGCGGCTGCGGATGCGTCGTCGGACATGCGCGAGCGAGGGGGGAGAGCAGCGGGGTGAAGTGAGTGGGTAGTTGTGGACCGACTTTGGTCAGCTGAGATTTGGGAAGCACTAGTTTGGAAGCTCTTGCACTGAGTTTGTCGTTCACACTCAATGGGACTCATTTTACATCTCAAATGTGACCATAGGGCATCTGAGAATATAGTCTGTTTATTCTTAGCCACGAGCTTTTCCGGAAGACGCCTTCGGTGGTCCCGATCCCCTCAGTTATGAATGCAGACACAGCTGGACGAGCATAGCTGCCGTAGCCACCGACTGCGCTGCCATGCTCGTCTCCCACCTCCTCTCTTCTCGGTGCACCTGGGTCGCAGAGAGGCGCTTCCACGATGTGAGCTGTGTCTGTGATGGTTGGAGGAAACGAAACCTTGGACTGGACTGGTGTTGCAATGTGCAAAGTCATAAAGCATTATGATATTTGCGTGACAGATTTTTCGTTCACTATCTCGTTCTCCATATCCTTCTCCAATAACCTCTGCAATATTAACGCTCGACATCCACAACGTATCCTAAGCGCAACATCCATGCAATTACAGAAGAGAGAAGAAACCTGGACATGAGCGTTTGATCATGGATTAGCTTGAGCCCGGGAACATCAATTGGCAGTGGTCCCATAAACTCACCGGCAACGATAAGTGCAAGACCTCCGGCAGTCTTGAACTCCGTCGACCGAGAAGCACCGCCGACTTTGGAGTTGTACGCATTGCAAGCGGTCGTATATGCCTGGAGGTTGGCCACTTGCGGGTTGCTCGCGTAGTTGGAGCACTGGGCTGCGTTGGAGGACGCGTCAAAGGCGTTAATGACATCGGTGTTGTTGGAAGCAAGAGCGTCGCAGATTTGGTTGGTGGTGGTAATGGTCGCGTTCACGTCGGCCGCGGTGTACCCGCTCTGTGCGCCGGCCAGGTTGGCGCTCGTGAGCAAGGCGTTGAGGCAGGTGAAGTAGAGGTTCTTTTGGGTGGCGGTGCATTGAGCGAGCTGGACGAATTTAGAGCAAGGTGTGGTTTGGACGGCGACGGCGCCCTTGACGAAGGAGTCACACGAAGTGCAGTCCAGTTTGGTGGCGCGTTTGTCCAAGTGGTCTGCGATAGCACCCAGCAAATGCGGAGGGTGATCAGGCAACGGCTGGTGTGCGAAGACGATGGTGCGGAACTCACAGGACTCCAAAGCGAAGCTGGAGGAAACGAGAAGGGCCAGGGCCAGGGCGACGGTGATGATGCGGATGGAAGGCATGTTCGGTTTGATGGGGTCTGGGGCTTTGAAAGGCTGTAATGCCGGATGTTGCACTGTCCATCGTTTTATAGTCATCGCAACGGTTCTGGAACTGTTTCTGAACTCTACCTTCGTTTCTGTGTCAGCGCCCGAAGAACACATGTATATTCGGCAAAATATAATCGAAAAAGTCAACGATGGTGATCTCGATCCAGCAATTACAGGCGCTCTCAGCGAGCTTAGAAACGACGTCTTTTCACTGCAGTATCGTGTCATACATCGCCGGTCTGCCTGCGACCCAACGAATTCAACGTGGCCCCCGATCAAGCAAGTCTCCGCCGAGCCCTCGGCAGATACGCAATGAAGTGACCTGGCCCGATTTGTCATAGATAATGTACAGCAAATAGTTCTCAGAACCGAATGTTTGTTTTCCAGTGGCGCATATTTACAAACACTTCGCCGTTGCCGTTGCCTGGCAACAGAGTTGTCGTTAACGAAACCTGCAACCTCTGTAGTATGGAAGCTAATGTGAAGATATTCGAACATTTTTCCGTTGTTTCACCAATTTTTCGTTGCAAACGTGTAGGGCCACAGCATCCAAATCCACCAACAGATAAAAAAAGAAAAGAAGTGCAAGATGAATTTTGCTCTGCAAAGCGAAACAATAAGTAAAGAGTGTTGAGTGCAGGGGCCATGTGAGTCAGTTTTGTTTGTGCGAGCCAACACGTTCGCCGTCAGCCCATGGACGAGCGTGAGGAGGGCGAAGTCAGCGAAACCGAGTCCGGTCACAGCGACAGAGGGCACAGAGACAGCGCAGGTCACGTGAGCAGTGGGCGCCGCAGCAGGAGTCGCAGCCGTGGACGGAATCCCCCGCAACGACAGCGGTCGCCCACGCCACCCACGCACACGCAGCGCAAGCAGCAGACGACTCAGCAGACTCAGCAGTCGAGTCAGCACACTCAGCAATCCACTCAGCAGGCGACGCGGCAGTCCGTTGCCCCTCCCGCAGCAATCACGCTCAAGCCACCCCCGCCTCCATCCAAGCAGTCGACGAGACCGCAACTCAAGTTTGCGCTGGCGAAGAAGACTACGCTGACAGCTGGAGTGGCTCAGAGAGCTGACACGGGGAGTGCAGTACCGGGAAGATCGACTGTGGTGTTGGACGACAGCGACGACGAGGCGAGGGGTGAGGAGAGAGAGACGAGAGAGGGTAGTGCACTCAGCGACGCGAGAATGGAAGACACTGTTCGAAACGGAGTGACCGGAGGGCACTCTCTCTCTTCGCAGCAGACGAGAGACGCAATGGACGTCGACGCAATGGACGTCGACAGGGAAGAGCCGCCTCCATCGCACTCGAAAGCCTCACGGTCGACCCATCCCACTCCCACGGTGAATGGAAACGGAGCTGCAATTAGCACCACCCCTGCCTCTGCATCTGCATCAGCAGATCATCATGTTACCTCAGAACAACCTGCCATTCCATCACAACCACAACCTTCACCTGCCACGCCAGCGCAGGCCCCGCCTTCTCTCTCGGTCTCGAAACCAAAAGCTCGTTCTCCTTCTCGATCCAGGTCGCGTTCGCGGTCTCGCAGGGAGGACCGACCGCCCGAGAAGGAGAGGGACAAAGACCGCACTCGACGCACCTCTCGCGACAGAGACAGAGACAGGAGAGATAAGGACAGGGATCGCTTGCGTGAAAGAGAAAGAGACAGGTCGCGAGATCGTGACCGTGAGAGGGAGAGGGACAGGGACCGCGACCGAGATCGGGATAGAGACAGGCGAGACAAGGACAGACGTGACCACAGGTCCTCGCGGGACGATAGAAATAGAGATAGGGAGAAATCTCGGCGCACCCACGACGAGCGCATGTCTTCGAAGGACGACGGCCGCAGAGATGAGAGGGATGATCGAAAGCGCAGGGAGCGAGAACGGGACCGCTCGCGCGACAAGGACCGTGACAGGCGGTTTCTTAATGATAGGGACGGACGGGACGGGCGAGATGGTCAGGATGGGAAGGATCGCGACAGAGCCGACCGGGACGGGCGCGACGGGCGAGACGCGAGGAGTCACCGAGACCGGGACCGACGCACCGACCCAAGTAGTCCCAAACCAGACACCCCGCGTGCGCCTGAACCTTCACTCGACAGACCGTACCGCCCTTCCCGCTCCCTCTCTCGTCCCGCTTCGGGCAAACCTGGCTCTGCCCCGTCTGGACACGCCAACGGTGGGCAGTGGGAGACTGCGATGGACGTCGATACCCCCACTACTGCACGAGCGACTCCGCCTCCTCTCCCGGCACCGATACACACCGCCGCTGTCCCAGCACCGAAAGTCGCACCACCCGCGCACGTACCAAGCCCGGGCCCTAAAGGACCCGTGCAGTTCAAGCTCAACCTTAGCGCCACCACCACATCTTCTACCTCCGCAGTCGTCGGCGTCGGCGTCGACGCGACCGACCCGGCGTTTGCGGTCGAAGTGACGAGTACGAGCGTGGGTGGGTGGACGCACCTCGCGTCGTCGACCTCGTCGTCCAAGCACGGCACTCCTACCAGCACCGCCCCTTCGTCTCCACCTCCGCCTCACCTCGCTCGCACAGCCCTGGACGCTGATGCCGACGAAGAGCACCGCGTGATTGAGGGGCGCCGGCGGAGGAGACTGGATATTCTTGCCAAGCATGGACGGACGGTGTCGCAGGGCGGGAGTAATGGAAGCGCACCCGCGACGCCGAGAGAGACCACCCCGGCGCCCGGTGTTGGGTCCGCGTCTTTGGAGGAGGGTAATGGAAGTGGTCTGGGGAGCCCGGAGAGTCGAGCGAGGGAGGTGTCTGGTGGGCACCTGCTTTTGGCCTTCCCGTGGTTGTGGAAACAAGCTCACCCCCCGTTTCGTAACATCATCGCAGTGCCCCCCTCACCTGTCCCCGAAACACCCCTCGCCTTCTCCCTTGCCAAACCGCCCTCCTCGCTTCCCTCCGCCGCACACACCGCCTCGCACGCTAACCCCGACGGGGACGGTCTCGCTGGCATGGAAGAATCCGCGGCGAGTTACGACCCGAACAATGACCGCGCGGTCGACGAGCAGCATAGGGCGAGACATACGTTGGGGCATGTGGTGGTGAAGGGGATCCTGGCAGTGGATTCACCTGTCATGGGGCCGGCTCGTGTGGACACGCCGGAAGTGGACGCGGGAACGGTTGTCGAGGCGCCAGGTGGAACGTCGGGCATTCTGCCAGCCCGCACCCAACCGACCGCCAAACCAACCCTTGCGCAGGCCACGGCCGGTAAGAAGCGCAAGGCGCAGGATGTGGACATGTTTGCCTTGTCGGACGAGGAGGACGCCAAATCCGCCGCGACGCCCAAGTCTGCCGCCGCAGGGGTCAAGAAGAAGAAGGGCAAGGTGGCGGACGTGGATGATATGTTTGCGGACGAGGGCGCGCAGGAGGCGGCGAAAATGGAGATTGAGGCGGTGAGCTTCGTGTTAGAGGTATCCCCTCGAGATCGGAAGCTCACAAAATTTGGCTGTCCGGAATAGTCGAATAACGGGCTCGATATCCCGGTGCTTAGGCAGGTGGAGGCAGGAGGTGCGGATGTGTCCAGTGTGGACGCGGACGATCCTGAAGGATATTATCGTGAGTTGAAGTGATCTCTAACATTTGCTTGAAGTACGCGACTCACCGTTCCGTCGCAGGCATCATTATTGGCGAAATGCTGGACAACAGGTACCACGTCACGGCGAACCTCGGCCGTGGCGTTTTTTCGGGAGTCGTGCAGTGCCGTGATGTGATGGAAGGTGGGAAGGATGTGGCTGTGAAGGTCATCCGGAATAACGACGTCATGTGAGTCTTGCTCTCATTTGCCGTCGACAGGATTTCTTTTTTTGACGGATATCGAATTCTTCAAAGGTATCGGGCTGGACTGAAGGAGCTGGCGCTACTAAATAAGTTGAAGGAGGCCGATCCTGATGATAAACGACATTGTGTGCGGCTGTTGAGACATTTTGAGCACAAGCGGCATTTATGTTTAGTGTTTGAGTCATTGAGGTGAGCCACTATTTCGACACCTGGTTTAGGTCACACGCCGTCTTACCGATGTCAACTCGCTGCAGTATGAATCTCCGTGAGGTCCTCAAAAAGTATGGACGCGACGTTGGTCTCAACATCCGCGCCGTGCGATCGTACGCCCAGCAGCTCTTCTTCGCCCTCACGCTTCTCCGCAAGTGTAACATCCTCCACGCCGATATCAAACCGGACAATGTCCTGGTCTCGGACACCCACTCGGTCGTAAAATTATGTGATTTGGGAAGTGGGTCTGATGTTCAGGAGAATGAGGTGACGCCGTATTTGGTTTCACGGTTCTACAGGGCGCCAGAGATCAGTGAGTATCGCTTCCCACGACCCTTTGCCGTGTTGCAGTGGCCAACGTTGTCAATTTACTTCGAAGTCATTGGCCTTCCATACGACTTTGCCATCGACGTTTGGAGCATTGGTTGCACTCTGTTCGAAATCTACACGGGTAAGATCCTCTTCCCCGGGAAGAACAACAACGATATGCTGCGTCGCCAAATGGAACTTCAAGGAGCGATCCCACCAAAGCTATTAAAAAGGGGGCAGTTTACATCACAGCATTTTGACGAGAGTTACTGGTTCATGCAGCAGGAGTTCGATAAGGTGTCGGGTAAGGTACGTTCTCTTGTCACCCCCTGCGACACCTTTCGGGAAGCCTCTCGTTTGCTTGTTGGACCCAAGTTCTGTCTCGTTCCCACAGGACGTGATCCGGCGGGTACAGGTCAGCGTACACCCCACACGCGACATTCGCTCCAGACTGTTGACCAATTCGTCCAAATTGACACCTGAGGAACTTGTCCAGGTCAAAGACCTCGCCGATCTCCTCGACAAATGCACCAAGCTCAACCCAGCGCAACGCATCACGGCCAACGATGCGCTGCGACACCCGTTCATCAAGGGTGCGGCTGGAATCTAGGAATGAATATCTTGTGGAGAGTAAGAGGCGTGTGTGTAGAGGGCATATTTGGGGACTCACATGGGTTTGAAATTTTGGACGAGGTGACTTGCGATATCTTCCGACGAAAACACCGGCACAGTTTCTTTCGACAGAGGAATACTCATTTGATAAGGGAAAATCGACCGTTGATGTTTGGTCTTGGTTTCGAGTAAACTTCTATTCCGCTTCTCGAAGCAAAGAGGATCTCTTTCAACGCCTTTCGATCTTTGTTGTGGCATGGCTCGCGAGTCTTTTTGGCTTTGGGAGCTGTTTGGACTTGCGTGCCGTAAGTGCCACTTGTTGAGGGAAGCATTGTTGTGTGTCACAGAATACTTGAACTTGTGCACCCCTTCTCTCCTATCCTCGCTCTCTTGGAAACCTGGCCTCGCGCACTTCATTGAATTTTGTTCTTCGGCGGGATGATGAGACGAACATCTTCATTCTAGTTTCAGTCTCGGATCGACATATTTTGTACATTTCATATTTGCGACACTGAATAACAAGATAAACAGCAGTCTCCCCCCGTTATCCCCCGACCCTTCCCCTTAGTTGGACGTTTTTCCTTTATGTGGATGAGTTAAGGTGCACGATGCACAGTGCGAAACTGTGCCGACATTCAAGACAATTGATTTGATTTGAACAGAGCACCATCGAGACACAGGATGTCTTCCCAGTAGAGGTTATACTAGAGCCGACCACCAAACTCATCCCAGGGGGTTCAATCGTACCAGGTAATTTGCTCTTTTTCGTCGCTCCGGTCGACAGGATTGTCTGATGTCGCCTGAATCACGTTCCAAATTCGTTCTCAATGCGTAATCCAACGTCCCTCTAGGGTAATCACTACTGAGATCGTGGGTCTGGATCTGCACAAACCCGTGCCTACCACTACTCCAATACCGCTGGATCATGCTGCTACCAGAACTCAAATGGATCGACATATTATAAAACGCAAGAAGCGTCTGGCAAGTGACTGATCAAGACCTGTACTGGATAACGCAATATCCACAACACGACCATTGAACGTCCGAGCTCATCGTGGAACAACAGGTGCTCCGATCCGGATACGAGGAATTTGTGCAGAGATCCCAATTCGGATTACAATACAGTGCGTTGCATTCCACAGCTGTTCAGTCAAACTTACCTAACCCTAGCGAAGTGTGGTAGCGGTTGTGTATCATGCAGCACACTTTATCCGCAAGGCGTTGTACACGGCTGGGCGTACTGCGATGCTAGTACATATGCTTTTGGTGAGGAATTTTCCTGTCGATTGCTTCACTGCAAGCAATCTCATGTTCTTTTCCAAGAATGCTATCCTGGATACATACAATCTGGAGGAACTTACATTCGTTAGTTAAATTTAGTGTACGAAACGTTACCTCCGAAACTGAGATTTGGTCTGGCTTAGTCCGATCTCCGCCTCCACCACCTTCACTTCCTCGCTCCTCCACCACCCCCTTCACTTCCTCCTCCACCACTACCACCACCACCACCTCCTATAATCTCACCTCCTTCTCCACTCCCTTCAGTTGCTCCTCCTCCTCCACCGCCGACTGCTGTCACTACTTCATTCATAACCGTGTCTCGCGAGCCCCTTCCTTACCTTCATCACTGGTGTCGATATCTACGATCAGCTCTCCATTAAGTGCAGTCACGGAAACACCCAACACGCCTAATCTCGGTCTCATTGTTGGTGCTGTGATTGGTGGAATAGCAGCACTGTGTCTTTTAGGGTTTTTCGTAACCAGTATAGCGTTGCGGACGGTCCGGTCCGGACCGGTCCGGACCGACCTTGGACCGAAGTCGGTCCGGTCCACGGTCCGGCCCGACCTTCGAAAACTCTCGAAACTTTATCTGACCTTGATCGTCATCCATTAAATCAACCAACTCTCCATACTTCAAAAGCATCTGTTTTCTTTGATCTAATGTCAAATATCGGATCAAAAGGGGTGTTCCAATTGCTTGCAGTAACAACAAATTAGAATCATTTGCGTAATAATCATCTGCAATATCCACTGCGATTGTTTGAATGAGCCAGTCACTAAGCTTATGTATGATTTTATGAGTCAGGGCACCATTGTACTGAATCAGGGCAAGTAAGTTCAGGTAAATGTGACGACTATTATCTTGGTGAGATTTTGGAATAGTCCAATTGAAATCCATGAAGTTCTTTGAGTATCTTTTTCAAGACACCCATGTAGACCTTTTTTTGCAAATCAGATTTACTTATATTCTTTCTTTCTAGATATCCATGCTGGGCTTCTGTTGACTCGGTGTATTTCATCAAATTTTTATACATTGTAAATACATGTTCTGGTGAAGAATTGTATGGTACTTCAAGAAGCCAAAGCAACGGTTTTAGCATGCAGGTTGAACTATTGGACTTTTCATATGGACACAAAGACATCTGAAGTTCATCAAGTTAGTTAAATATTAATTCTTCAATGTCATCTTGAGTATATGCTTTGGCAATGAGTGTTTTTCGCCTCAATGGTGAAGCAGATCTTAATCTATTGCGCCTGGACGCTGATCTTGATCTTCGCAATGGGCCAACCGCGTCAGCTCTCCGAAGCTTTCTCGACGAACCCATGTATTGCCACGCGCGTCGGGATGTGTTTGCAAGAGCTTCACGATGAAAGGGCTCTAAATATTCTCTCAAGCTATAATTTACGGGTGAACTGTTTACTAGCAAATCTATCAGGTTCATCTTTTGCCTCATTTTAATACAAGTATTTTGTTTAATTTTTTTATATTTAAACTTTTTGTTCACTTCTCCACCTTGGTCAAACTCTTTATGTCCACAACTTTGTAGTCGCGTTGCCATGTGGAAAAGTTTATTAGGTGAATCTTTCCATTCTTTCCAAACCGGGACGTTTTCGATTTCCATGCTGAGGAGTACACTGACAGTGGTTTTCAAGCTCGACCTCATCCAAACACCAAATGATTTTCTTGTTTTCTTGATCGATATACCACTTCTTATGGAAAAAGACCAGTGACTCCATTGGTCAATCAGGTGGATGCTTCCACAGTGACTCACCTGCCACATATGCAACTTCCTCACTCTCATAATATGCCAGATTGGCTTCATGCAATCTTATAATGAGATCATTGTCCTCATATCCTCCAATTTTAAAACGTTCGTCAAACATTCCAATCTTCTTGAACAAAGCTTTGTGCAATCCAAAGAATGCATATTGATACCCTGTTACCAATGCATAGCCTGAGTTTAATCGTTTCAGAATATTTTGGATGTCTTCGCAAGTAGGGCGTATCTTGTGCGAACAAAATATAACAATGTCGGTGGGTGATAACATGACAATATCATTCACCAATTTGGAAAATGATGGATAATTGCCCTCATTGAGTACATAGCACTGTTCTCCCAGCGACTCTGCTACCGGATACGCAAGCTGTGGTTCTTTGACTCCAATTATGATAGAATACTCACTCATTGTGTTATATATGAATCACAACTTTTTTTTTTTCATTTCTTCATAAAGTTTGTTTGCCAGAGAGTCCCAATCATATCCTCTTTTGGTATAAGTCTCAATGCCCTCTATGATTGCCCGTCGCGTGTACTTGTTTGGATTCAATGCTATTTCTTTCATCTTCTCAAACAAATCTTCTTCACTGGGAACTACAAATATATCTCCCTGCTCATTTTTACACATTTGCGATTTTATTGGCAACCAAGACTTCCCTTTTCCGTTCTTTGGTAAATATTCGTCAGATACACCATTCTCTGTGACAATCACAGGTATCCCACAAGCGAACGCTTCCAACACGGGCATAGAGAAGCCTTCCGCATAATACGGTGCGACATAGACATCTGAACAATTGTAGAGGTAAGCCAGGTCACGATCGGTTTCTGCAGTGAAAGCGATAGCTGATCGCACGTTTTTATCCAATGCATCCAACTGTTGTTGTAAGGGGGGCGGAATTCCATATAAACTTGAGAATCCCTTGAGCATCAAACGAATGTTGGGCTTATTCTTGTGTAGCTTCTCGAAGGCAGTAACAATATGATTTATCGCCTTGTTGTTAAACATGGACCCGACACTCAGAAAAATAAATGGATCTTTGCTTGCATCATAGAACTCTGGACCAAAAATGTGACAAAGTCGACTCTTATCAGCAATACAAGGATGAAAGATATTAGGGTCAACTCCATGAGGCACAATAATATAATTGGTGACTCCAATAACATCAAGGGCATTGCCACACCATTGTGACGGCACTGGGACAATTTTTCCGGCTTCACACAATCTTTTAAATGTCTCAATAGTACCATTGACAAACATTTCTGGATAAACTTTTTGGAATTCAAAAGTGCAAAAGATGTAAGCCGTCACTCCTGGAAGCGGATGTGATATGTCAAATGGAAAGCTAACTCTGAAAACTGAATTTAGTGTTTCCCCTCTCCAAGCATTCTCTTTCGAATATTTAACAATGTGATCATCTTTCAAAAGATCAGAATCTCTCCAATTTTGACCGTACAGAGGTTCCTTTCTATAGAGAAGTTTTATGTTTTTGTTTTTCAAAAAACTTTTTATTATGTTTCTACACACAATAGCATATGAATGCTCTATTTGAAACCAAGATTCGATTAGTATTCTAAACTCCGATGTTTCCGTTTCCGTTTTTGTTTTCGTTTCAGCCATTTTAATTGTATTTTCACATAATTTTTATGTTAGCAGGAAAATTTAACTTTGCTTTCTTTCCATATAACTCTATTGCTTTTTTGTCATAAGCGTGAGCGGCTTCCTCTAAAGTTTTGAACCTACCAATCCAAAGGTGTCCACCATTGTACCAGATAGATGCACCATATGCTTTACGTGACACCCGAATCCCTCCAAACTCAAATTTATTTCTCTTTCTTACATACAAAAGATCTATAAGAATCTCATTTTCGAAATTTAACAACGCTTTATCACCATAAAGTTGGTTAGCATGTTTGTCTCGTGCTATGGCTGCATTGCGTGCTGATGGGAAACCACCGTAAGTGAAATTTCTCCCGTTTTTCTTAATATAATACCCGAAAGATTCTTTTCCAACCTCTCTTACCCCACGAAATGTTTTATTATTATCCATCCTCGAACGATGAATATTCTCAGAATAGCTGGCAGCTTGTAAATTAGATTTTCTATTGTCAATTCTAATTCCATTTATGTGATCAACAACTTCGTTTTGTTTTGTTGCACAAAGTAGTCGATGCATAAGCCAGATAACACCACCTATTGACGCTGACACATATCCAGTCAATTGTATGTACCACGTGTAGCATATAGCGTATCATAATCTTCATTGTCAACTAATATATCCTCTTGTGTATTTGATGTTTTTATAATTGCAACTCCATCCGAGTTTCTCTGGATTGTCAGTGATTGCTTCTTTGTCTCATTTTTTTCAATAAGAAATTTCTGAACAACCTTGTTAATGTTCTCAAGTTTTTCAGAAATATCTATGACAGGTACCTCATTCATTTTTGCACTTTCCCCATAAATCAACTTTGCACAAACGTTATATATAAATGCTGCTTCTTCCTTGGTTTCAGCCATGCCAATATGAATGGAACCTATAATCGCTCTCCACCTTGAACCCTTTTTGGAAACACCAATATATCCACTTTTAGAATTTTCAACTATATATTGACCCAGAAAGTTATATCGTTCAAAATTAGTCAAATTTCAATATTTAAATAGCCTTTTAATTCTCTCTTTCAGAGAGATAGAAAAATCAACTTCCCTTTTTGTCTGTTCTTTTTCTTGTTCCATACTAGCGCTTTGTTTAATACGATCCAAATATGTCTCTTTCAATGGAACTTCTTCAACATCATTCAAAATCGCATGTTCACCCCAAATCAACCGAGCTGCTGTGTTGTAAACCCCGGCAGCTTCTATTTCAGTTTGATAAGTTCCAATAAAAATTTTTGCACATGAAACGCACCAACCAGGATCGCGTTTCCAAACTCCTCGGAAATTACTTGTGGTCCCTTTTTTCTTTGGAGTATTGTGCGCATTAACACTGTAAGACACTAATCTCAAAATTGCTCGTCTGTTATCAAGGCGATTACAGTTAATATGATCAATTACTTTCCCCTTCTTTTGTGATCTTCTTTTGTGATAGAGTGTTTGAAAACAAACCCATTACAACGTCGTGTAACTTTGTTGTTTTACCATCGATTGTACATGCAACATAGGTTCCAGCAAGCCAAATTGGCTTCCCAGAAAACTGTTCGTATACGTCTTTATCTACCAAAACTTCTCCTTTTGCTTTTCCTGAAAGGTGGATTTTGTAGATCTGTGTTTCAGCAGCAGCAATCATTTCTGACGACATTACTCTTCATACCCAGAAAAAAAGTTTGAGCTTTGTTTATTTGCTTACATCCATGGACCAAACAACAAATTTTTGGGGTTTCTTCTTTCAGTCATGTCAAAATGCATTTTGTGTAGAGAAACAATTTTTTTCTTCATTTTGTTGAAGAAGCAGCACAAGAAGAAGCTTCCTTACATGACCCGTTCACACAACACCCCGAAATACAGCCTTCTTTCACACAGCACCGCCATCCATCACTTTGCTTGGGATCAACGTACCCAAGTACACCCGACTCACATTTGTTGTCAAATGTACTGCTCACCACGCTGGAAGTGCTCATCTTACTACTAGAGCTTGTACTGGGGCTGTTGGAACCACTATTACTTTGGCTGGAACTGCTAGGGCTACTACCACTACCGACGTTAGGTGTAGATGGCTTGGTGGTTGTTGTCGTCGTAGTTGTAACCACTCTACCGGTCCAAAAGCTTATGCAGAACATGATAGCAAGCAATATACCAATTATAACCATGATAGTAATCACAGACGTGTCCTTATCAGTCGCCATTTTGTTCATTTATATTTGAGATAATCATTTTCATTTCTTCTGACCATCATTAGAACTTCCAGACATACTCCTACATTTTTCATGTAAATCCTGAAAACCTTGAAGTGAGGAAGGTTGCGTTGGGGATTTGCGAAATTACTTTTAGGAAGATGTGGATTTGTTTGCTAACATCAATGCCACCACTGTCTGTTCCCAAGTCAAGGACGTTTCCACTCTCGTCAATCAGTTTTATGGACAATACGCTCAACTTATCCAGTGGTGTTTCATAAACAACAGCAGAACGTTCGGCAATTTTCTTATCCAAACAGAAGAACCCCATACTGGGAACTGGCGGAATTTGCAAGACACAGAAAACAGGATACTGGGTGGCGCCAGCAGTGAACTTGTTGAGCTCATGTATATCTAGCGACGCAAAAGCTATCGTATTGAAAATGCTGTTTGCTGGCACCGTGACCCCCAGGAGCTCAACAGCAATCACATTCGATATTGGCTCTGGTAATCTAATCTTCAATTCTGTCCGCTTTGGGTAGGATAAGAATCTCGGGCTGAGCTATGTATGCATACTAATTGCTCACGCAACCTGGTACTGGTCTTGACATTATTTGGATTCGCTAAATAGGGATACAAGTCACCCATGATTGAAAATCTTTTCTTTATTTCCTATTGTAAAAAAAATATGACCACTGACAATTTGGCTTTTGCTCGGTCAACTGGAATCCATGGTACCCCATCGCAGCTGGCTCACAATCGCCCGTAACTGGTTTCATTAAATCATATTGTTATGGAGGAGGAGATATGCGGTTTGGAAAGTATACGGTACCAAACACAGGATTGTACAATGTCTGTACAAGAATGATCATATCCGGCTCGTCATCTCTTTTCACTCAACAAATCAAAATTTCGGCTTACGTTAATGATACTGAATATATCACTTGGCCAGTGCTGAATGATGGGAGAAATGGACAGATTGCTGTCGAATGGGCGGAACTTGTAAGATTGTCCAAAAACGATGTTCTTTCGTTCAAAGTGGAAACACCCCACGGATCATCGCCAACCATCTTCAATCCTAACAATGGTTCTCAAAGCTTTATAATACTAATCAACTAAATTAAATGAATTTATCGGTGCGCAAACAAACAAAGGGAAACAAAATCCCAGATCGTGATTGCACGCTGGCTGAAAATCTGCATCTCTTATTTTTAGGATCCCAAAAAGGGAATAAATCTCAACTGTTGCCGTTTCACCGGAGGCACCATGCTGTTTGAGGCCTGTCCTGATCTTTTGTGGCACAGTCATTGTGAAAACAGAAAAGGGACGCTGGAGACCCAAAAGATCGCTGTGCAGCAAAAATGACCGAGGAGGATGATGGTGATGTATCAAGTGAGTTGCTCTTGCAGTCTTGGAACTTGGTGCAACATTTGACCTTTTGCCAAAAGTGGAGTTGGTAGATGTTCGAAACGGGAGTGCACAAGCGTCAAAACAATTGGAGAGTCAAAGGCAAAATCAGATTAGAATACAAATGAGCTTAAGTACATCTGAATAAACATCATTTATCTCCAATTATCTTTGCCACTAATTCAGTGTTCCATGAACGGTAGAACTCCAAATCGGCAGAACATTCAACACTCCCCCATCTGACGATATCCGTGACTATCCTTTTGATTCATCTCCAACATTCATGAGATTCATGAGGTTCCGGACTTTCCTGAATGCAGGACGTTTCAGGGGTTTGGTGAATATGTTGGCGAGATTATCCGCGCTTGCGACGAACTCCAACTTCAGCTCTCCATCCTTGATCACATCGCGCATCCAACAGGTGCCGATCTCCACGTGCTTCGTTCTCCCATGGAAGACTCCGGGCTGACTGGAACTCTGGATAGCTCCAACGTTGTCCGTGAAGATGGTGACTGTGTGTTGCGGGAATCCAACGTCTCGAAGTAAGTCGCGTATGAACAACGCTTTGCGACCTGCTTCAACAAGAGCCTTAGTCTCTGCCTCCATCGTGGATAAGGCAACGCAAAACTGCTTCCGAGACGACCAAGAGATGAGACCACTGGTAAGGGCGAAAGCGTATCCACCAGTAGAACGTCTGCCAGGATCAGACTGCGCCCAGTCAGCATCGGACCATCCAGCCAGAAGGTTGCCAGGTTGGGTACGAGTTCCAAACTTGATCGATCCATTCCATGAGTAGCGGATGCCGAAGTGAAAAGTTGCTGAGATGTATCTCAAAAGATCCATCGCAAGTTCAAGGTGCTTCTTGCCGGGATTGGCGTTAAATCTTGCAAGACAGTTGGTTGGGAATTTGAGGTCTGGTCGAACTGCATGTGTGAGTCAACTTATTGAACCAACAATTGAACGGTAGGGTGAGTCACTCATCAAGCATTTCTCTTCTTCTGTCTGAGGCAAGTAGTCCTCCGAAAGACTGATGTTGGGGTCAATAGGTACTGAGAGCGGCCTTGCTTTGAGACTGTCGTATTTGGCCAGTAGCTCCTCCGTGTACTTCCCCATCGTGAGTGTGACTCCGTCCTTGTTGACGGCGATCTCGTGTCCAAGACCAGTATGAGGTGAGCCGAGATCCTTGATTGCGTAACGGCATCGCAGGATCTCCATAAGTCGCTCCTTTCCACCAAAACCAAGCGGATTTGCCGTGAAGAGGTCGTCAACGTGGATAAGAGCAAGACCTTTCTCCGGCGTGACGAAAAGGCAAGGATCTTTAGTGGTGGGTGTAAAACCGCATTCCTTCTTGAAGTACTCAGTCATGTTATGGTACCACGTCCTAGGCGCTTCCTTGGATCCGTAGAGAGCCTTCTTCACCTTCAAGACTTGACCGGGCTCCCATCCATACTTCTCAAGGATGTAATCGGGAGTGTTGTCTGGGATACGGATGAAGTAGTGCTTCTCAGGAGGAAGTTCCGCCTGGAGAAAAGCTGTGTTGAAATTGATCTGGTGAGGGTCGAGTTTGTGCTGTGCAACAAGTGCCCAGAAGAGGTTCCACGACGTTGAGTGGCCGACAGGTGAGGATGTGTTCCCAGTTACTTGCTGAAGATATCCCTTAGCAACCATCCGTCCTTTCCTGATACTCTCTCCGTTTGGCAGGTCCTTGTCCTTCAAGAGGATTCAAGCTGGAATCGTCTTCCGCTTATCCTCCTCCGTGATTATGGCGCTCTTGTCCCAGACACCATGGACATCCAACAAGTTGAATTCCTTCAAGACTGCTTTGCGATCACGATCTTCCAAAGGTGGATTGCTCGACGTGCGGTAAGACATGCTGAGTGAACTTCTTGTGTGTTCAACGATTGCTGACGGTGATGCTGCTTGCGCGAAACCAGACAGTTGGCGTAACATGTCCTGTACCGGGTCTTCAAACTCCCCCACGAGCGATGTAGTGGTGGAAGTTGTGGAAGTAGAAGAAGTGGTACAGTGAGTGCCATTTGCGTTTGCATCAGAGGTATTAGACTTACGCCTGGCATCGGGTGGGGGGTTTGGCACTGACGGGTTAAGTGCCGGAACCGTGGGGGACCCGTCAAGATCCCCTCCTGACAAGCGGTTCCCCGGGTGAGTAGCTTCCTCAATGACATGGTCGTCAATACTGACATGTTTTCCAGCGTAGCCACCGCGAAGAAATGAGGCTTCGTCGATGATGACGTTGCGAGCATCGGCAAGGTAAACACTGCGCGTGACAGGGTCCCAGAGTTTGTAACCTTTGTGACCTTCAGGCATGGACCCATAGCCAACAAACTTGTACGTGACAGAACGGGGGCGAAATTTGCCAGGTGGACGGGATTCCTTGGGCAGCATGTAGTGAGCGTCAGCACCAAAGATACGAAGGTGAGAGACGTTCGGTTTCGTGCCAAAGAAGCGTTCCCATGGTGTCATCCCAATGCTGTGACTGTAGGAGACATTACGAGTGTGCGTGACATACTCAACAGCTTCGGGCCAAACGTAGACTGGAAGTTTTGCAAAGTGGAGTACACTGCGTGTACATTGCTGAAGAACTCGATTGTTGACCTCAGCAGTACTGTTCTGTTTGTGAGCCTTGACGATGGCAAAACGAGGCTGGATCCCTTTCTTCCAAAGAAAGGTAGCGAGCTGAGTGTTGTTGAACTCGCTGCTGTGATCCATTTGAAACGTTTTGCACTTGTTTCCACATTGAGTCTCTCCCCAGGCAATGGTTTCCAAGACTGCTGGAGTTGCTTGCTCCTTCCTGACAAGGTTGCGTGCGACAGAGATTCCACTGCACTTGTCGATGGTGGTGAGTGTGTAGCAATATCCCAGAGGATCTCCAGGGTTGGACGCGTGCATAAGATCTGAGTGTACCTTCTCCCAGGGAACTGACAATCGTGGAGTTGGAAACTGCTGGTCGGGGCTCAAGTGGGGTTGGCGACCTTGAGCGCAACCTTAACAGACGAGATCTACGTCCTTAAGATCCGAAAGAGAACCAGGTAGACCAACGGCATGCTTCTCGGAGTACATCTTCCGGACAGCAGGAAGACTCAGGTGAGCGAAACGATTGTGAATGAGCAGAGTGAGATCCGCCTTAGAGCTTGTGTTGCTGACTGACAGGTGCAATTCTGAGCTCTGTACTGGGGTGACGAGCATACGATACAGGTTAGTGCCCGTTGACGTGTCACGTGTCAAGAATCGCTTCAAACACCATTTGATTCTTAGCATTCACGACTTTCATCCTTCCACTCTGGCCAACGGTTTTGCATCCAGCTTTATTGAAAGGTGCATGCGAGACCAGTTTGGTATTAAACAAGGGTGTGTACAAGACGTTCTTCAAGGTGAGAAACTGCCCAGTGGGTTTGCCGGTTTGCTGATCAAGTAGTGCGAGCTCAACGTTTGCACATCCCAGAATTTCTGAGGTGGTTCCTGGAACCCCAGTGCCGATCTTCTTGATAGGTGAGGGCTCAAGAGAGGTGAAATTGCAATGGTCAAACGAAATGTGATCTTGCAAACCAGAATCCCAGATGAAGACGTCCTTCAAGACTGGATTGTCGCCGGAATTGACGAAGGCAAATGACACGGTACGGTTTGACTCAGACTTGCTGCTGCTTCCATTACTGTTAGACTGACTGTGTTCCTTTCCCTTATGATCCTTAGCATTGGCAAGGTGCAGTTCGGGATGAAGATCCCAACATTTGTCGGCGTTGTGGAACTTACAACTGCAATGTGAGCAGGGAGTTCCTGTCTTCTTGTGTTGTCCATTCGATCCAGCTGACTTCCCTTTGCTTTCTCACCTGGTGTTGTGAGCCAGAGTTCCAGATTTCTCCGCCTCCTTGACATACTTTAGGCGCCGCTCCTCCTGTACAAGACGCTCCCATACCTGCATCGAGTTAAGGTCCTTAACGTCCTTCATGATGCTGATGAGAGTGCTGTACTTGGGTTGAATACTGGCAGCGACCCAGGAGAACTCCTCCTTAAAGGTGAATTTCTCTTTGAGTGAAGATTTCCAACAGCAACCATGCTCAACAATTGATGCATGAAACGTTGCGACCGACTCATCTGACTTCATCTTCCTCTTGATCAGGCGCTTCTGCAGAGAGATCGAGTCCGCTTCCTTCAACTGGAAGTTGGCAATGATGACTTTGTAGAGTGCGGCTGCGCTGGGGTTGTCTGTCTCCGACTTCTGGAGGTGTTGGATCTGGATCTGGGCTTCCTTTGTGAGCGACGTTTGAAGCATGAGGTAAGCCTTGCTGTTGAGGACAGCCCAACTTTCTTGACGTTTAGTGAAATCGGTGTCACCATAGCCTCAGGTGACATCCATTGACATGGTATATATAGTGTGAGGTGTTAAGTGCTGTGCCACTACTGTAGTCATGTATTTAGATGAGTGCACCTGCAGGGCGTGCCCCAAGTTTGGCGTCACGTTCCTGCAGGTGAGTTCTGTGTGCGCTACAACATATTTCGTATGGTTAGGGTTAGGGGAGGGAGGAACACTTGCACACAGCCGTTGGGCACCTTGAGCGCAAAGAGTCATCACAGCAAACTGACCACACCAAAACCAAGCCCTACACCCATACATCCCCCATTTCAAATCTCAAGCCTCCCAGAGGCTTGGTTCGCAATCCCCAGAGGGGGAAAGGATTTTCGCGGAATGGAGCGCACTGTGGCGCAGCAACGCGGACCCAAGGAGGTATCCATCCATCAGGAGGAATGGGCGAAAATTGAAAATGACATTTTTAAGAGAGTCCAGGAACANTTACAGTGTGCTGGGTGTGGTCCCAGCTCATGGAAGTTCCAGGGGGGAGGAGGAAACTTGGACAGAGATGGACTGAGAAGGGCACAAGTGGAGTGCCAAAAATGTGGAAAAAAGCCCCTCCTGAGGTCAGCATTGACTCTCATAGAGGGGAAATACCCTAGGGTTAGGGTTAGGGTTAGGGTTAGGGGTTAGGGTTAGGGTTAGGGTTAGGGTTAGGGTTTGGGTTAGGGTTAGGGTTAGGGTTAGGGTTAGGGTTAGGGTTAGGGTTAGGGTTAGGGTTAGGGTTAGGGTTAGGGTTAGGGTTAGGGTTAGGGTT
>KQ965797.1:1269-100166 GCA_001574975.1 Gonapodya prolifera JEL478
GAAAATTCGAGGGTGCATTAAAAATTGTGATATGCAACGAGTGGTTGTGCTTAAATTGCGATATCTGGATTCGTTCTGCGTCGCCGATCCCGTTTTCAAAATTATGCCAGGAGAGATTGCTGCTCACTGAGTGATTCAATTCGGAAGCAACGCGTTGCCTCATTAGATATTGTAAATGGGCGCATGCCTGCTAAAAATCACGTCCCTGCCTAGCTTCTGAACCTTGCAGTCAGCTAGAAACAGGGAAGGAAGTTTGGCATAATGCTACACAACCTAGGTGAGCTGCACGAGCCTGTGAACTGCAGGAACGTGATGCCAAACTTAGGGCACGTCCTGCAGGTGTGCACATCTAAACCCGCGGCCACAGTAGTGGCACAGCAGCTAATACCCAACACTCATACTACTCTTTGTATTCCACGTTAGTGGATGTCAGTGTGACAATTGTGTTACCCTTGTTTTTGATTTTGTAGGGACAAATAACACCAGCATGGCACATTAACACCACCAATTTGTCACAGTCCCATGAAAAAAACACACCCAGTGCCTTCTCTGCCTTTGCCGTCATGGGCTATTGCTTTTCTTGTGTTGACAAGATGGGCAATGAGTGAGTGCTAGCCTGGAGGCTTTGGCAAGTGTGGCAGATTGGTTAATGTACACCTGACACGTAAACGCAAGTTCACAACCTTTCTACAGAAAGATGGTGACCAAAAACAACTCACTGACCTTACAAACTCCCAACTTGCTCCCTTGTAATCAAGCCAACTCCCAAACTTGCTCCCTTGCAAAACCCCAACTCCACTTGCATTTGTGAGCTATGAGGGAGCAAGTTGGCAAGTTTCAACTCGCTCCCTTGTATCCCTAAGTCCAAACTGCACCCCTCTCTCACTCCCATACAAACAAGTATGAGCGTTTGTTGGCAGTATGCCTTACTATAGGAGACAGCTCTACCTTCTGATTCCTGTAGTAATTCAGGAATGCAAAAAGTGTTGCTGGCTTCTCCTATGCCCATTCATTAGACACACGCATGGCACTATTCCTTGAATTGTACTCCTGCTGTGCAGCACTTAAATGCACCAGCTTGCACAGACCTGCCAAGTGTCCATTGCCTAGGAGGTACGCAGGGTCCCTGGAGAACGGCACGCTGAAAGGACAAATGCAGGACTTCTTTGGAACAAATTGCTGTCCCCAATGTGGAAGTATCCTCACTGCCTACACAACAATGGAGGGTTGGAATATACTATGCACAGGGTGTGGGAGACGACTGCCTGGCTCAACGTCACATTTTGAAGTCAAGAAACAATTTACAAATCTTGCAAAGTATTTTTTTTTTTCAAAACAACGTCACAATCAACAACAGCAACAACATGAGCATTAAACTGGCAGACATTTCCATTCTGGATGTCCCTTTGACAAGCATCACAAAATATTCCCGGATCCAGCATTGAACAGAATCGTGTGCAAAGTCATCAATGGATCCAGTCATCCTGCAGATCTATTTTGCTTTGTCAAGCAGAATTGACTGCACGTCACAAAGAACGAAGACTGGTGGGAATATACAGGACATTGATTGGCAAAGGTCTTCTCCAAAAAGCCGAGTGAGTATTGCTGTATAAATGTACTCCAAACTTCACTTGAGGCCACTCAAGCGTTCTTCAAGGCTCGTGTGATGATTGGCGGTGACGACATTGAGCTGAGAAAGGAGCAAGTTGAAAAGATTGAATTGATTCTGTCACGCATTATCCACAAGGAGCTATCCACTATGGTTGCTCGATTAAACGCTCTCTTTCAGCAAATCGATAAAGCATTTGAATCGAAATTTGCTGACGCGATCAGGGATGAGGCCATTTCGCTTGAACCAGATTACGCGATCGGCCGAGCTTCGCACTCAAATGAAATGGCAAAGATAAAGCGTGGGGGTTCTCTTATCGTCGCTCTTAGCTGCAGAATCTCTTGGTTGATTCCTACCCACAATTATACCCCAGCGAACGTCGCAGTCACTCGAACCCGCAACTGATCCCCGCACCAACCAACTCTCGCTCGCTGACCTCATCAGGCATCGTCGGCATTCCAAACACTTGGGACTAATCTCCGTGCGTGGTGGAGTCTGCGGGAGAGCTGCGTCCTCACACCACACAAGCCACATCTTCTTTGACAGGCTACCCACCCCTACCCTGATACTGATACCTCCATCACCCAGATCTGACATGTCGTCGCCCACCTCGTCACTTACCGACCCCCGCTTCACCTACCACCTTTCCAAATACTCCTGCATCGCAGATGTGTACTATATTCATGTCGCTTTCGCATATCTCGTCATGTTGGCGGGGTTCGGGTGCTTGTTCAGCAGGGTTATAAAACCAATCATGTGGATGCATGTGAGTCGTCCCGTTCCCGAGGCGAGATCGATCGTACTTGCAGGCTCTAAACGATTCTTATTCACAGGTATGGTTCGGGCGGTTCTACTGGATCTTCATGTACGTACCGCAACTCTTCCCCCGTACTCAGTGAACTCACACACCACACCCACCGCCAGGCTCTGGACGACCGCCACCTCCCTCCTCATCCACAACACAGGCCTTCCCCTCGCCGTGCTGATCTCGTTCATCTTCGTCGGGTGCGGGATGACGTTCGGGTGGCTCGCGATCAACGTGCACCAGATCCAAATGACGCGCAATGCCACCGCGCACGTGCAGGACCAGATCAAGGCCGAAGGCGCCGAGGTGATTGCGAAATTTGGCACGTTGGAGAGGATGATAATGGCGGAGAAGGGGAAGATTGCCATGGGGAAGAGCTTCCGTGAACGTATCGTGTCGTTCAAGGCGCTCCATGGGGCACTCATGTAAGCGTCGCCTCATCTCGCTTGCTTGGCGCTTGGCGGCTGGCGCTTTCCACCGCCGACCCGTGTGTCAAACCCCATCCTCACCACAAACCTCGCTCTCACCACGCATAGGATAACCTCCTGGATCAACATCATCGGGCGCATCTTCGTCACACCCCTCGTCAACGACTTCTCATGCCACACTTACCCCTACTACAAACAAATCGACACCAAGCACTTTGCCGGCGCCAGCGCACCCTTGACGGCCGTTCCCGAACTGGACCCCATGTACGCCCGCTTGCCCTGGTCCAAGACGGGCATGCCCGGGTGGGGCGCCGCGCTGTCGCTGGGCCCGTTCTTGGGAAGCTTTTTGGTCGGGGTTGTGTATGTCGTCGTGCAGCAGTACTTGGGCAACGTCCCCAAGGCGGGCTCGTCGCGTGCGGTCGCGCCTGTGGAGCCGAGGAGCTCGATTGCCAAGGAGAAGCTTCTTGAGGGTGCTGGGCAGACGTAGATTGACCAGGGCGGGATGTGGGAGTGAGAAGTGGTGTTGATGTAGACGGCATGAGTAAAGTTACCCAAGAACTACCCATACTTTCGCTCCATTCTTGTCCTAAACGGTTTTCCGAAGCATGGATGTAAAACATATTCCTCATTAATTGATACAAATGTAATCGATTGTCGATGATTGAGTCTCAGTACACCAAAGAGTTCCGAATTTGCACACTAACACCCTCCTGCGTCGCCTCCGACCAACACCAAAGTGACATAAGTTCCTATGTACTATTTTTTCAACGCGCCCACGGTCGGCGGGAATGGGATCAGAGTCTTGGAACCAACCATCACTCAACAACCAATGTTTGGTCACCTCAAACGTGGTAAAACTATACCGGCACAGCGGATCAGACAACGCCCCGCTTGTACATTCGACATTCGTGCACCTCCCTATAACTTACGAATCAGTGAGCGAGCCGAAAAAACGTCAAATCATCCAGTCTCGGCTCACCTCCCCTTTTTTGTCGATACCCCGAATCTGAACCGCTGAACGCGGAAGCCGAAAGGTACCCGGAGTGGGCGGTACCAAGCCCGCCCCTCCGTTGATTATCAGGGCACGCCTGGCGTGAATCAGGGTGAATGTGAATCGGGACGAATGAGTAACATAACGAAAACTATCACCGCGGAGACCCCGACCAAGTACTCATCTTTCTTCATGCTTCGTCGCGCAAATCCCTTGCCGCGACCCATGCGGCTTCTTCCATGCGGGGGACAGAGCCCCCCACACGGCCTCCATCGCAAGTGCGCTTACCCGCTCGCGAGGCTGGGATCACGACCTCTGATTCGCTGACCGCGCTCCGAGCAAAACCGTCCCCGTCGAATGGCGGGTAAGAGAATCGCCCCAGTCCTGCAGCGAAGAGCGGGACGAATCAATGGGTCTTGGGGGAAGGGAACGTTGGTTTGCGAAGACTTGGAACCCTGCACGACCAAAGTATTCTCTCGAACAATTAATTCTATTTCTGAAAAGGAAGAGGGGTGGGAAACCTCTTTGACTCGGTTGAGTAAAGTTGCAGCAGCTCCAGTTTTTGTTATGCATCAAGTGTGGCAGGTAGCAGAACAACCCCCCCAAGAAGAAGATCCCAACCACATATAATGCATTAGAAACATTCACATTTATACTTCTATGCAAATTCTATTCACGATGAGTCCGACGCACGACGTCGCCAAATCAACACTTGCACGCCCTACACACCACCACCCCGGCCGCACCCTCCACATACTCCCCACCCAGGGCGTTCCTGCCACACGACGCGCACGTGAAGTGCTCCACGTGGTACACCCTTCCCTGTCCGGACACGACCATTCGGTCCAGGACCCCAGCCCCCTCCGAAGTTCCCCCGACGGGGAGTCCGCATCCGCGACACACGAGCATGTCCGCGCGGTGGGAGTTACAGAATAGTCCGACGCCTTCGAGGGTGAAGTACTGCCCGGCGAATAGGGTGGAGGCGCAGCGCTGGGTGGAGGAGGAAACATGTTGTAAGTCACAATGACGGCGATTTCGTGAAAGCGTCAAACACTCACGTCGCAAGTTTTGCACTTTGTGTGGAAGTACGCTCCATTGATATGGAAGTACTCTGTGCCGCCACCACGATCCCGCATTAAAACCCGTCTCTCCCCAACACCCCAACACCCACCTCGCACTCACCAGTCTCAATCGGTCCTCGACATTGCTGGCACACAATCGCACCTGACAACCTATAGCACGTCTGACAGTACGCCCTTCCTCGTGCCGGGAAGAACCTCCCGCGGAGCTGCACGCTGCAGTCGGCGCAGGTGAAGCACGGTTGGTGGAACGTCTGCCCGAGGGCGTCGATCACGGGCCCCCCGAGGGGCTGGCCGCACTTGGCCCCGCATGTGGGTGGAGCATGCGGGGTGGGAGTGTGGGTGCGGCAGTAGAGTTTGTCAGTGGAGAGGGATGCGGTGGAGGATTTCATTCGGACTTGAGGAGTGATTGACGATGCGGGGAAGGAAGAGGGCGGGCGCGTGGATTGGGGCGGAGGTTGGTAGAGTTGAATACAGCGTTCGAGACAGAAGCGAAAGCGAAAACACACCTCCACAGGTCGAGCATACAAAGTGCTGGACAAGAAGCAATAAATTTCAGTGGTGCTCATTTGAGGAAATAACAACATCATGCATACTTCGTATTGCCACTTTAAAACCACAAAATTGACCCACGCATTAGATATCGTTCGCGCCCGTTCTCTACCACAAAACACAAACGCTCACCTTCTTGCCCGAAAACTCCACTGCGAACCCGACAAGCGGCTTTTCGCAACACGCACACTGCCCTTGACCGTCGCCCATCCAGACCAGAACTTGCGGGGATGCGTAGCCTGCATCTATGGATGATTTGGTCGTCCGATGCTTACTTTCGGTGCTCGGGCCCTTGATTGCCGGTTGCATGGAGCCGCCAGCTCCCGCTTCAATAGTGTTTCGCTTCTTTGCTTCGCTGTCGGTCTTGCGATGCGATTGCGATTTCATTGAAGGGTCGCTGTGCTCCACAAAGGGCTCTCTTGCATCTTGCCGAGGTTGCGCTTGCCAGGATGCTATCGAATTGCCTTGCGATAGTGGTCGATTCGGCGGTGCGAGTTTCGTGTCGATTCGAAGTGGCGATGCGGGGCTTGGAGGAGAGTTTAAATGACCACGATGTGATTATTGATGGACACCGAAACTCACCGCTGAAACTTTTTCTCCAACGCGCTCGCTGCAATGGGAGCGATTTCGAGAGTCACAGGTCGTGGTCGATCTACTACTTGATCTCCAGAATCACTTATGGAAAATGGGGACGATGTTTGGACAATCGCTTTCGGGATGGAGGCGCTCGTACGAGGGGCTGGAGAGCTTGATCGGGAACCCGGCTTTGTCCCATGAGAAGGTGGCGTTGGAAGCAAAGCGCTCGCCGCCGCCATGGGATCTACCAGATAGGACTTGAGGTCGCGCAAGAGCTCGCGATCGTCATCCTAGAAAGAAAGAATTTAAATTCCATCAAACAATACACCACAAACTTGAGACAAATCAACCTTACATTTTCGGCAGCTTTTTCTATTTTGCCTTGCACTTCCTCCAGTCGCGCAGCCAAAATGGCGAGGTCCTTCTCCGGGCGGTGGGATCGAGCACGGGAAAGGCTTGAAGCCGACATCTCCGTATCAGATATGGTGGCCTGTGGAATGCAAAAGTCTAAAAGACATGAAGCAAACAAGGTGTCATGGAGACGTACAGCGTGATCGAGAAACGACTTCATCCGGCCCAAGCGGTCATGAATATATGAATTCATCACTTCCATATAAGCCTCTTTCCCACCAAAATCCGAAAGGTTGGCAATGGTCTGGTTTGAAAACGCGGTTACATTGATGTCTTTGAAAAGGGATCGGGCAACAGAAAGCACACAACAAACCTGAAAAATTTTGGCGAGGAGGGTGAGAGTCCGCTTCGCACCCGGAGAAATCCGTACATCAGGTGGGATAAGACTGAACAGACGTGGACCAAGGATCGCGGGAACAAGGAGACCTGGAAGAGAAGGTTCGTAAGAAACATCTTTGGCCCAGTCCGGCGAAGAAACTAAACTCACGCAAGAACAGAAACACGGATACAACGGAATACCGCGTGCTCTGGGCCCTTCTCAGTCCAGTTCCCTCTTTCGCTTCTGTCGGAGTCTGAAGCGTTGACGATGCATCGTCTTCTCCTTCCTCAAATCGTCGCCCAGCACCCCTTCGTAATTCTCGAAACACCCATCGAACCTCCGCGGGCAAATGATCTCTAGCGGCAGCGACGCCATCAAGCAGTCGATCAGTGAGTGCCCCAAGGCGTGCGGCATGTGTTGCTGCCAGTGCAGGGTTCTCGAGATGCGCCGGATCGAGCTGCGACAGTTCACAAAGTCAAGCAACTTTGACCGTCGACAAATTCCTGAAACACCCACCTCCCATCCTTCTCCATCTTTTACTACAGTCCAAACGACCTGCCCTACACATCTCGCGCAGTATCCTTTGCAGACCATCTTGAGATAGGCATCCATACATTTCGTACCCACAGTGTTGGCCCGGAACAGTGTTCCGGCCGCTGTAGTACCTAAAGCCATCTCCTTCGCCAAAAGACTGTATACAAAGTGTGCTACCGGAGGTACCGACGAGTCAACGATAGGTGACACGGGATTCGCATGCAGGTGGGACACATGCGACGGTGCAACCGAGTCCACACCGCGAACTAGTGCAAGTGCGATTTCGTCTGACGTTCCTGCGGTGCCAAGGAGGTGACACAGGCGGTGCGAGCGACGGGATAGAAGGGAAAGCAGAGGGGCGTGAGCCAGTGCTGGGAGGAGAGGAATTTTCTGAGAGAGCCGTTGGTGAGATACACAATTATGGAGACATCCAGTTGCCTCCACACTACTCACCCTGGCCCTCACCGCAATCCTCACCCACCCCACGCCTCCACACTCTGAGCCTTCCACACACTTTCCGTGGTATATACCGTCGCACGCCGTACATTTGACGCCGCCGGCAACGACTCTTCCCCCGCAACTTCCACACTTGGTGAGCCATCCTCCGCCACCTATGCCCATGGGAATTGCATCATGTCGTAGCGGTAGTCGCATCGCCGGGGTCCGTCTTGCCGCGCCACCGCCTTCCTGCTTTCCAGAAACCGGGACCGGAAACTCTGCCGGTCTCGTCCTGTGTGGCCATTTTCTGAGCACTTCGACAAGCTGGCCCGCGTAATCAGGGCCTCCACCGGGTACGGGAGATACCGGCGACGGCATTGAGATGGGGGAGACTGGGGAAGGCTCTTCTTCTGGTCGGTCGTCATCAATATTGTTCGATGACCCTATTCTATGACGACGGCGCTGAATTTTGGAGGAACGAGAGGAGGTGTGAAGAGGTGTGGGTGATGGAGGGATGGTAGAGTCAACTCCTGGGGGTAAGGAACACAATGGGTAAAACCTGACCCGTCGTAAAGTTAAAAGCGCTGATTCAACTCGAACAATGTTTTGGCTCGCCTCACCGTTCACCGCCCCCTACAGTTCCAACAAGGTCCCGTACCTCGACTGCACACATGCCCAAAAACGCCTGTCTCAACGTGCCTGGTTGAGGTGGCCGGCCATCCCACACAGACAGAAGAAGAATACGCGACACAGCAGGAGGAGGTACAGGACTATGAGAGAAGAAGTTCCCAGTCACATATGTATCTTTGATTTTGCGCTCGGGACATGCGCTGTCGCAGACTCACATGACAAACCCTTCAGCCCACTGGGGGCTCCCTCCTTGGCCTTCCTTGGTTCTCCATGTTGTCCCGTCCCTCCGTCCCGCTCTACCGTGTCCACCCTTTCCAAGATCGACGTCTGTGTCTGGGAGGATGGACACTGCAACGTAAGGTTTGGGATTATGGGCGGGGTGTGGTGACGCAAGGGATCGAGCTGACAAACACAAGAAATTGAGCAGGTAGTGATGAGAGATCGTGGAGGTGGACGAACCTTCATGAACATGGAGGGAGATGTGAGAAGGCTGAGACGTTTGAGCAGGAGAGGATGAAGAGTCCGTTGGGATGGAGTTTGGCGATGGATGGTGGGAGATGGCGAGGCGAAGGGAAGGGAGGCCTATGCAGACACAACACTTCATTACGTAGAATAATTAACGGGGTCGAAGATCGAATTCTCTCATTCGTCTGTCATCCGTGGCTTTTGCCTTCTTCGTCCCATGTCAACACACCTGCTGTGTCCCTCGCGCTGTCCTCAAGAGGCATCATCACAACAATCTCCTCTTCTTTTGTCGGGCGAGGTGTGCCGGTGCCTGGTGACGGGGAGCCAGTGTTTGGTGATTTTGCAGTTGTGGGAGGTTCAGCGCGGAAGAGTGAGGCACATGGGAGAGTGGCACGACCGACGGCAACGGGGTTGGGGAAGTGAGACGCTATTGAGCTCGACTTAGGAGAGACTGCCAAAGAAGAATGGGATCGCGATGTTTTCTTGGGTTCTGGAGGTGCGGATGAGGATGGGGAAGGAGGGGGTTCGCGGAAGACGAGCGTCGATATGGTGGGATCTGGCACATCATCAAATGTGAAGTCTTCCGACTGAAGCAAGAAATTATTTGTTGGGGAATTCGCAGAGGACCACGATCAACGGAGTGTTGCCAATGGCGACAAAAATTAGACTTCCCGTCAACCACAGCTCGACCAGTGACGACGGCTGAGAACGCACCCAGAAGACATTTCCTTGTTCGTCAGCTTCCGCTGAGGCGGATCTGTGTTCCACTGCAGACCCTCTCAGACGGATGACACAATAGTACGACTGTCGGGATTCTTGGGGAGGTCACGCGTTCGTGGTGATCCACGATGGACGGATGAAATGAATCCCATGGAATAAGAGAGTTGACAAGGTTAGTTCTCCTCGCCTTATTTCCTCGCAAGTCCACGACCGGATTGGACACGGTCTTTCTCCACCCACCGGGGTCGTCCTCCTTTCGCCCCTTCCCACCACTCGAAGCCTCGGCTACGTGTCCTTCCATCGCCCGCACGCGCACATCCAGAGTCCATCGATCCCGTGAAGTATCAGCCGCCATACCACGTCGCGATCCGGTTTAACTCTGTCGATCTGGGGGTGCTGTTGGGTCTGAGGATGGATCTGAGGATGGATCTGAGGATGGATCTGACGGTATCGCAGCTTCACTATTGGGTCATGTGTCAAGGTATAATGAATTCATGTCAGGTGACAGGTTAGTTGTGTTATCTTCAATCGTTGACCGAAGTGTATCTTTGAAAGGATACACGACAGAATATGTGCAAATCATCGAATAAACCTGTGGAGTCTTCCGTACGCTCCTTTGGCTACGTATCCGGAGGATGCAACCGGGCTCCGAGTTCTGTGTAGGTTTGGGAGTCCGAAACGTATCGGGGTTCTGCAACGAGATATCTCCAAATGACTGTTCGCATTTCCTCTGAAATAATTCGTCACATCTCAAAAAGTCACATTTAATTCCGCACAGAAATCAATCTTTACAAATATGTGCAAAACGCTCGCGCTAGGCGCTCGCCGCTTCCGAATTCTCGTCAATACCTTCGACGCGACCCGGGTCCAGTCCACTGCCGCTCCGCGTGCGGCTCCCACTCCGTCACAAGGCGGATCTCTGTCCGCCACTCCCGCACCAAGCCCTTCCGTTTACGTGCGGCCTTGAACTTGGAGTTAAAGCTGCACATGCCACACCTGCCGTGTCCTTCCTTTCGTGACTTGTCGCTGGGCAAGCCCCATCGGAGCTTCCCAACTTGCCACGAGTTGTGAGGGTAAAAGGGAGGCTCGTGGTAGGATTCAAAGTTCTCAGAGTCAGTCGAAGGTGTCTCTGGAACAGGATGCGCGCGAGGTGTTGGGGAGATTCTGGGGTGGGGAGGTGGTGTGAAAGACGGAGTTGGAGAGGAGCTCCCACGAGCACTGGGAGCTGGCGAGGGCACCCGCAGTGATATCAAGGTCTCGACTTTGTGGAGTGGTACATCGTGCCCGCTCCAGCACTCGCCACTGTCGTGAGGGTCAACTTCGTCGCGATTATCTCCATCGAGAGATTCCCCGGATGTTGACCACGACAGAACGTCAAAGGCACAATCATTGAGAAGGTCAAAGTCCGAAAAGTCTGAATTCCCGCTAGCCCAGCTCGCCCCATCACTGGGCTCCATTGTACGTCGCTGGAGTCTCCCTGCGCCGGTTCTCACTCCAGCCGAGGGTCCGCAATCCACCAGAGAGAGTAAACAGTCTGCTTGGACAGGCGAGTTTCGCCGGATCTGTTGGGGGGCGTCGCAGCTCTCCACTCGCCCCGCACTCGCCCGTCCGTGAGAGGTGCGCGACCCGATCGGCTAGACAGAAGTCCGACCAACAAAAAGAGCTTCGTTAGATAGCACGCACCGAGCTCGGGCGAGCAGATCAAAGGCGGAACTCCTGTCTGCTTATGTAGTAGTTGCCGACAAAGTATTCTTGGCTCTGACGTTTTATGCATGCGAAGACACAGGGTGACGTCGTTCAATGTCGACAAAACCAAAACTTCCAACATGCTGCATACGAAAGCGTGTTGCCCTGCGTTCGAACGTCCTGCGGCCCAGCTGCGTCGGCCACAATTCTTGTAGATATTATATTGCCAAACTGCATCGATGCTCCACAGATGGGCGGCAGGAGGCCTCACGGTCCAAGAAGGTGGTGCCTGAATTCACAGTGCTCCGGTACCTGCGGACTGCCCCATGCAGTGTCAACAGGAGGAGCGTGTCGAACGTTGCCCGCCAGCTCACCACCCCACGTCCACTCTTTCCATCTTCCACCAAAGAAAGGGCTCTAGCTGGTAGGTGGAACTGCGGCTCGTTCCCGTCATGGCCCGATAACTGATTGTCACCCACCAGTCTTGCAGTATTCCTTGGTGATATGGGCACTGAGAGTTCACACCGCACATTCGTGTCTCCTACTCTGTGGCATCAATATTCCTGCTCTCTCCGCTCCTGCTTTACTAGCTCCTAGGTTATTACAGGGGTACGCTTGTACTGGCGGTGTTCCAATCCGCTTGGGACCTGGCCCGGACAGACGTTTGGAAGTGAATAAATATCCAGGACAATCTCTCTCGTGCAGGCTCAAACGAACGTGTTTGGTCCATAGTTTGCAGCTTCCTCTTCGTGTCCTCGCCCGTTTCCGCCTTGGGGAGCTCCCGTGTTCCCAGTGACCCCCCATCGATCCTGGTGGACTACGCCTTGCAGTAACTAAGCAATTATAGAAAGGAAGCTTGGTTCTTCGCGAAGGTTGTTGGGTGTCCGCAGGGGGGCGGTGTTGAGCATCCATCGACTACATACCTCCGCAGAGTGGGCAATGATTCGTTGAATCGTGGAGAAGGACAGCTAAGACGAGAAGGCGAGCAAACGAACAAGAGTCACAGAGAGGAAATCTAAACGTTTGGTGGAGATTTGCAGAGGGAACGAGTGCCTCCGCATTCTTAGTTTCATTGGAAATATATTTGATTTGGACGGTTAGCCGATAATCACCCTCCTGGAAATCAAAGGCAAACAATTCATCTTGGTATAGGAAGGATCCGTAGGTGCAATGGGGTGATTATGAGGCGCTTCTGATATTGCTCGAGTATTTACTGTTTACAAAGTCGTGATATGTTTTGCAAGAGACTGGTTTGATCTGGTTTGATTGAGTCGGAAAGGAGGTGCAAGGAGTGTGATGCACCGACAGGCGACGTGACTCCTCATGGAGCACTCATTCATGTATCGTTACGGAATGTGTTTTGTGTTGCTAAAAAAACATGTGCATAGTGGAATCTTCACTTTGATACAGGCCCTCAGTCCATTACCAAGATTGGTGTGTCCTGGCAAGGGTGGGGCCAGTCACCACCAGTCCGACCACCAATCTTTGCCCAAGAACACGTGGCACAGGCCTCCAATCCTACAGCGCATATTTGCTCATAGCTATGCATTTCACTGACCCTTCATCATGCAAAGTTCACTCAAGATGCCCGCAAGTGAATTGGTGCCAACTGAGCCCTGGGAAGACAATCAGGAGCTGGGCGGCCCTAGAGCGCAGCATGCTCTCCTCCAATGGATCATTGAGAGCAATGCACGCCTTGATGTGCAGGGACCTGCTGAAAAGGTTTCTCATGTCACATAGGAGGACAAAGCCACAAACATAATTTCCACTGCCCCGGAAGTGGTGGTTCAATTTCATGAGTACCCAGACATGTTGCGGTGATTGGCAGACTTTGCACTGCCAATAATTGACTTTTGTGCAAGTCATACCTTCTGACCTTGGTCCATTTGTTCTTCACCAGGTACTCTCACCTTGGAATTGCACGTTTCTACAGTCGTCCTGGGGAAAAGCTCTGATGCAGATTATTTCGCAAACATCAAGTTCCACAAATTGACAACGGACAGAATATGCAAGGCATTCAATGTCAATCCTGCAGTGGGACTGGAAAAAGCAGTTCAACAGTGACGCCAACAGAAGGATGGCCCCAATATTGTCACCCAAGCAAAGGCAAAGTATTTTTGGAAGATCCTCAGATACTTTTTTGGTGGACTCTGCTCCATACTTTGGGTTGGAGTCCTCACGTTCTTCCTATGCTGGAGGCTGCTCTCCAATCCACCATCGACAACAAACTTGGGACTTGGAATCTTAGTCATGATCGTTATTTTCCTTCGGGCTTCATTTTCAGGTTTGTTCCTTTTGCACTTGTAGGTCTCGCATTCACAAAATGCTAAGTGAATGTTTGTCCTCTAGCCTTCCAAGACTGGTCAACCCATAAAGTCATGAGCTCAATTCTCAACCTCATGCCCCCCAAATGCACTGTTCTACTTGACAGCCACCTCTTGCATATCCCTGCCACCGAGCTCATCCTCAGGGACATTGTTTCACTCTCCTTGGGAAACAAAGTTCCTGCCGACCTTCGACTCATTGAGGCATCTGCTGACGCCAGATTTGATCACTCCATCCTTACTGGCAAAAGTGAAGAAGTGGATGGAAGGGTTGACATGATCAATCCAGACTCCCTTGAATCGAAGAATATTGCACTAATCGGAACACAGATGCAGCCATTATTTGGTTTGCAGAATCAATCGCATCAACTGATGGCCTCCGCACAACCAGTAAACCACCTTTCAGCATCCCTTTCAGCTCCAAGAACAAGTGGATGTTACACATGTTTGGATCCGGCGTCAACACTGACACTGCATCCGAGTTCTTGGTGTATGTGAAAGGGGCACCAGATGTTGTCTTACCTGCTTGCACCTCATACTGGAGCAGTGCTGGGAACAAAGTAATGAAACTCTACAAAGACATTGTGGCATCTGCCATAGCTCTGCAGGAGAAATGGTCTCGCAATGGATTCCGTGTTATTGCACTTTGCTCTCGTTGATATTTGCCCCTCAACGCCCTTGATTTGAATGCTCTCACTGACAAACTTACCAAGAAGTGCTTCAGAAACCTCACACTCATTGGGATGATTATCAAGGCCGGAAATAGCACAGACAGTGGCCGACTGCCATAGAGCCGGTGTGAGATTTGTCATTGTCACCAGTGACTTTGGCCTTACGGCAGCAGCAATCGGGCCCGTGGTTGGGATCCTGACCCACCAGGGAGAGCCTCATTCAATTATGGACATTTCGGCAGCTGTCAAGGAACCTAAAAAGTGGACGAGAATGGCTTCATTCCAGCTAGTTTGGTCCTCGAGGGCAAGCATATTGGTGATCTTACATACACTCAATGGGATGTCTTGTGCAGATACTTGGAGATTGTTTTTTGTATGAAAAACACTGGAGCAGAAGTAGATCTTCGTGAATCAGTTCAAAAGTCGTGATTGTGTTGTTGCGGTGACTGGAGATGGAGTGAGTGATGCTCCTGCGCTGAAAGCAGGTCACGTCGGAATTGCCATTTCGACTGGAAGTGATCACTATCGAAGCTGCAACTCTTGTTCTCCTTGGCACACGTTCGATTCAATTACAACAGCAGTCCGCCTAGGCCACTTGGTATTTCAGAACCTCCAAAAAGTCAACTCATACCTCCTCCCTGCAGGCAGTTGGTCCGAGATCTGGCCAGTTAATCTCAACATTTACTTTGGTGTTCCACTGCCACTCAGTTCTTTCCTGATGATCATCATCATCTGTGTCTTCACGGATCTGTTCCTTTTGCTTGCTCTGATTATGGAACGTGAAGACTTCAATCTCCTTTGTCTACCTCTGAGAAATCACAAGCGCAATCACTTAATCAACTTGAAAATCTATCTCCAGGTTTGTGACCTACGTAGTTGATTGCAAATGGCACACTATCCGACTTTCTTGCCTTCAGAGTTATCTGTTCATTGGGACCATGGTGACTGTCATATTGCATGGCATGTTCTTCCTCTACTTTTGGAGATACGCTGGTATCCCGATGAGAGCACTCTTTTTTGCATTTGAGAACTACCAAGATGGCTTCTACGGATACACAAACAATGAACTTGTTTACTTCAACACGCAAGGGCAATGCGTCTACTTCGTTTCGCTTGTTATTCTCCAGCTCGGGAACCTCCTCTCTGTTTGAAACAAACGATGGTCCATCCTGCCATCCAACTCGGTGTTCAAGAAACCCAATCCAGGGATTTTTGCTGCGGCGTTTGTTGCTGTGGCGATCGCTATGTTCGTCACGGAAGTACTGTGGATTCAAACACTCTTTGGCACAGCGTCGGTGCTGGTCGAGTTTTGGATCCTTCCCATTCCTTTCGCAATCCTTTTCCTGTTTGCGGATGAGATGCGCAAACTTTGCGTCAGGTTGTGGCCCAATGGATTCTTTGCCAAGGTTGCGTTCTGAAACCTGGTATTGTACAGAGCCTGTTGGCCAATGGGATGCTCGCAGGAAATTAATTGTTTGGCGAAAATGGTTGCCGATTTACTGTTGTCGGAACTGCGTGAAGGGGTGGTGAGGGTGGGTTGGCGAAGTAAGCGGGAGAGACGGCTGGGTTTTGTTCGATGTTGTAAATAAGGCGAACGAAAAATAATATAGATGCTTTTATTTCTTGAATCTGCAATATATCTTCACATCATTAATTACACGAAGAACGTCACGTTCGCGAAACTTCTTTCGGGACCATCGTGGAACCCAGGTCGTGGCCCACTATATCCCAACATTCTTCTTAATCTTGTTGCTTTTGGTTCATGAGGACGCCTGTGAAGCGGATTATTTGGTGGGGTCCCAGGCGAGGTCACGTCGTGGGGGCGAACCCCATTGAATGTGATGTCACCAAATGTCGATAAAAAAGGGCCAGCTTTCCACGGGTGTAACTCGCCCGTACTCAATAATACGAATTGCACGATGCTGCCTCTCCTTCTGAGCATAAGTCATGAAGTCTCATTCAAATGCACACAAAAAGTCCATATCAAGCAAATCAAAAATTAACTACATGGTAAGTTTGCCGGCTTCACAATACATCATCCCACCTCCGGCGGGGAACAGGACCAGTCCACTCCCAAATCGCGTCCGGCTCCCACTCCGTCATAAGGCGGATCTCTTTCCGCCTATCCCCCACAAAACCCTTCCTTTTGCACCTTGCTTTGAATTTCTTGGGGTTGCATTCGCGACAGGTGCACCTGCCGGAGCCTCCCTTTGGTGTTTTGTCGCTGGGCAGGCCCTTCCGGGATTTCCCAATCTGCCACGACTTATGAGGGTAATAGGACGGCTCGTCGTAGAATCCATATTTCTCAGAGTCGGTCGAAGGTGTCTCTGGAACTGGATGCGTGCGAGGTGTTGGGGAGTGTCGGGCGTGGGGAGGTTGTGTGAAAGGCCGAGTTGGAGAGGAACTCCCACGGGGACTGGGAGATGGCGAGGGCACCCGTAGAGATATCAAGGTCTCAGCCTTTTGTCCCGATCTGCCGTTACAACTCGAGCACTCTCCACTGTCGTGCAAATCAGGTGCGGCGAGCTGACCGCCATCCACCGATTGCCCAGACGTCGACCACGACAGAATGTCAAAGGCACAATCATCGAGAAGATCAAAGTCCGAAATGTCGGAATCTCCACTGGTCCCGCTCGCCTCATCATTGGGCTCCATTGTGCGACCTCCGCCAGTTCCCTGGACAGAATCCGTAATCAATCAGGAGGGTAAATAGTCTGCCTGTACAGGCGAGTTTCGCCGGATCTGTGCGTCCCACTTCTCCACTCGCCGCGCACTCGCCCGTCTTGCAATCCCTTGCCGCACGTAAAGTTGTGTCCTGACCGATCGGCTGTGCAAACTCTAATAGATAAGAGCTTCATTGGATACCACGCTCGGAACTCTGGCGAGCACATCAAAGCTGGAACCTTAGATTGGAGAGTGGATACAGGCCACACTTGTTCCCACCCTCCTGAAACAGAAGAAACCGAGAGATGGGTGGCGATCGGTCTGTCGAACGACCAAAAATTCTACTTATTTTATTATCGATAAACGTGTTTGAAATGATACTGCAACATTTCACATCGTGTATCACAGTCCGAAACACAAAACACACTATTTGCTTAACTAATCCTCATTGGAGCCACTACATTGTGGCTCACCGCCACCCGTCATTACGCGCGTCCACCAACGCTATCGAGCACCCGCAAATGTCACTAGATCCAATTGCCGTTCTCCCGAACTCATTTCTAAAACATACGACGGTGCTCTATCCCATATATCCCCATTGCGCCCCTCTCAAGAACTGGAGGCGACGACGTGTGACTAGAGTTCAAGCAACGACCGCGACAGGTATCCATCCAACACTGCCGACGCCAAAACCACCATATGAGCATGCTCAATACAAGAGCTTCTCATCAATAAATGCAGTGACTTAGATGCCGTACAAGCAAAGATAGTTGTTGTTTTTCCTTTGAAAGAATTGATTCAAATAACAAACCTGTCCGGTTCCTTCAATCTGCCTCAGCAGTCCATCCAGGCCCACAAATTGCTATCTGCAGATAAAACTCGACGAGGTTCGCGCGATGCGGATCGGAAGCCGACGTGAGAGGCCTGTAGCTACAAAAAGAGGGGAAGAACACCGAACGGGAAGCTGCACGGCCGAATAAACCAAAGCCGGGAAAACTCCCTTATTCCACGATGTCTCGGAGCCTATCGCTGGCGACGATGCGCGCGAAGGTCCGTTGCGTCGGTGCGTTTGTTTGACCCATCACCCATCAATGACTTTCGAGCTACAGCGGGCGAGCGCTATTCGGTCCCTGTGACGGAAGGTGCCACGCCAGCCATCCATGTGTGATAATATCAGCCCGTCTCCGAGAAGATATCCCAATACACTTCATGCTCTGTTTCCAAATATTCCCTCTGAGCGTCCTGTAAGGGAGGGAGCTTGATTAGATGCCTAAACACGTTACACTGTGCTCACATAGGCATTTCTGGTCACTCGATCGAAACGTTCACGTTTCTTTTTCAACTTCTATGCTTTCATTCGGGATTTGATATCGAATTTCGCAAAATGAATGTTCCTGGCGACAAGATTGTGTACATTTTGCACCAGGGCATCGGTTGTCGCAACATTGTTCAAGCAGACTTGAAAGTGGAGAACAGTAAGCACAGAATTTGCAATATGCAAGTGGTGATTCTTTAATCTCTTTCACTTCTACAGTTCTTGTTGCTACCAATCTCGTCGTGAAAGTCATTGACTTCGGACATGCGAAGGTCGTAGATCCCAACAAAAAGGCTTCCTTTCAATTGGTCCAATATGGCACCAAGGACCTTAGCCCACCTGAAATGCGGTGCGCGTTCGTGGAGAAAAAGAAGGACACCCGCCCCATCAGATTCTTCGGATTCGAGGCGGACATGTGGGCTCTGGGTCTCGTGCTCTGTTACCTTCTTTATGTTGCTCTCCCGGATGACCACGATGAAAGAATGAGAGGTCTGTGCACCTCGGCAAAGAAGCCAAAATGCTATCCTGGAGCGTGGGATGAGCCAGCAAGCCGAGCTAGACCAGGTGAAGCTCGATAACACGTCACTACCAGCGTGCTCTTAGGAAAATGTTTCTCACACTTTTTTTTTTTTTTNTTTTGCTTATCGATCTCGCAAAGAAATTGCTGACAGTGGACCCATCACGCCGAATGAAGGCCGCTCATGTGCTTTCCCATCCCGCGTTTGCAAATCTTCCGGTCCTTAAGTCTTCTCCGTAACTCGTGTTTTGATTCCATTGTGTTTAATCACTCTTGCATCCACATTTCATGTTCTGTCTGAACCGCAACTGTCACATATTCAGTGCATTATAATCATTGTTTGAATCGATACGGAAGTTGTTGAACCTGTAACAGTGCGATGGTGTAACACTTAAATATACTAAATGATTCACGTCTAAAACGATGAATTCTTCGGAGCGAAGAGTCCGATTATCATTCGTTCCCACTCGTTGCTCAACAAGAGCTTCTAGCATTCGTTAAATACAAAAATGCTCATCTACAAATGTGTAGCTCAAATAATATCGGCCGACAATAGGTGTTCAAAAATCGATCAAAAACATAAACCATTGACATCGTCTTTCGGCTTAGTAGTGGTGTGAGGTGGATACCCCAGTCGTGGCGCTCGCATTGGCACTCTCCAATTGGTACACCACACTAGGAAGCGCAGAGAGCGACTTGTCGGCGTCCAAGTAGGCCAATGATGACGGTTCTGGAATGTCGAGTACGGCTCTGCACGGACGGTGTGAGAAGGTCCCTTTAACCATTGGAACAATGAGATGAATTGTGTGCTATGAACTCACAAGGGAAGCACACCCTCTAAACTTGTTTCCGCACAGGTTCCTCGTGCCCAGCCATCGGCGTAAAGCGTACTCAGCAAGACCGTCTGTCCCTGTATACATTCGTGAATAACCTGGGATGAATTCAAGGTCAGGTATGACATGTTACCCACCGGTACGACCGAGATTTCGTCTTCCGCGGTGGCAGTGTACGCCTCAGTGACGGTGGCAGCATGACCGCTATATGAGACGGCACCACCTGGTTGGGCACCATTCCTGACAGCCCGGTCGGCCAGTGCTGCAAACAGCCACTGCATTGGGGGGTAGCCCGAATATGTGTTAGCATCATCAAGATCAAAGCAAGCGGGTTGACAGACTCACATGCGGTCGTTCCGTCAGTCCAGAACCCGTTGACGACGATGACAACGACCTGAGGTTTGCTGACGGAAGCATCAATAACGACACCGTGCGCGGCTGGATCGGTCCGTGCACGTCGGGCGCAACGCTGCCTAAGGAGCTTCCCACGGTACCATTGCGCATACTTTTGAGAGCCTGCGTGGATGACCCCCCACTCTCTGTCATATGGATCCACTGGCTCGAGGACGAGGACGAGAGCGGGACCGCGCCAGAGCCGAGGTTAAACCGTGAGATGGGCGCAGAGGCAACAGGAGGAGGGAATTGTGGCCCGCTGTGGTTTGGTTAGGTGAGGTGTGGGGGAAGAGGCGGCGACGTGTACGTACCGAACGTCGAGGTATGCTGTTTGGATCGAGTCCGTCTTTTTGCCAAAGAGACGCGTTCCTGAAAAAGGAGGGGGCATGTCGGGATCATCCGAGGGAAGGGGTTGCGGACGGGCTGCTTTGTTCTTCGCAGACCTAAGAGGTGACGTGAGCCATTAGACAGTGTGCTGTACAATAGCCGGGTCAACACCCACCGTTTTCCGGCCCAGTACGCCCCTCCCAGCAAAATAACCGCCCCAGCGCCGGCAGCAACTCCAATTACAGCAGGAACAACGCTGGACCCGGACGAGCCGCTATTGGCAAAGTTCGCCGCGGTGGGGAGCAAAGCGTTGTTGTAAGTGGACGTTATGTTTCCTCCGGACAAGGTGGTTGTGGAAGGGTTTGACGATGGTGGGGTTGTTCCTGACAACACAACCGTGGCTGTTGCGGTAGAAATAGGGGACGAGGAGGGTGCAGAAGCGGATAAGGGGGATGATGAAAGCGCCGATGATGGTGCGGGCGCTCCGGCGGAAGTTGCGGGTGCTCCGGCGGAAGTTACGGGTGGGAGAGGAGATGGCAATGTGGGAGGGGACGTCGCAGAAGGCAGCGAGGGAGGCGGAACAGAAGGAGGAGGGGGGGGGGTCGACGTTCCAGACCCGCAACACAGGACCCCGGTAGCGCGATTTCCTTGAAACGACCCGCACCCGTCCGTCGTGGGGCCTCCGAACTTGGTCGTCTGGCCCGCCCACACCAGGTCTGAGCATGTCCCGGGCGAGCACCCGGACCCGCAGCAGAAAGGCTCCGAACACAACGTGCCGCTCGGCGTGCACTCCGAGTGCGGGAGGCTTCCGTATGTACATTGAGTCCCGTCCGAGGTTATGTCAATACAGTGGGAAAACTTTGCAACATACGACCCTACCACCCCCGCGCAGGAGGAGGCGGAGGGGAGGAGAGCAACGACGTCGGAGTAGGAACATACAGAGTACCCATCAGCGCATGCGTTCGCGGGGGATACTGCGACGTTGGATTTGGGTTGAGTGAGTGAGAACGTTCCGGCCCATGTAAACGCACAACCGCAGATTTGACCGGGGACGATGATCGACGAGCCGGACGCTTGGTGGGAGCAGCAGGATTGGCCGTATGCTGGTGGTGATGCAATGAGGATTGGCAGGAGCAGGATGGGGAGGAACCGGATGGCGGATGTGGGGATGGCATGCCCGCTTTTCGTGGTGCGATGGCGTACGTGGGCGTTCGGAGTGTTCATCGTGGGTCCTTTGGGTGCATGCTGGGGGTGCACTCTGGCAATTGCAGTGGAGGCAAAGCCGTTGGTGCCTCACTTCGCTCTGGACGGAGGGGTGCCTTGAACCGTTCAAGGAGAGACCTCATTCTGTTACTTTACACTACACGGATTAACGAAGTCCTGATTTATCAAACGTGGTTCTACTACTTATTACACTGTGTGCGTCCAATGAAAATATAACCAAAACTTTACTTGTTGTGTGTGTGTCGTCAGCTCGTGTCCTCATGTGTACATCTCTTTCTCGGGTGGGTGGTGGGTGGAACAATATCCTCATGGCGTGCAAAAGTCCGTGCATGCGTGCAAAATACTCAAAAGTCAATGAACCGCCTGCACCACTTCTTATGTTCCTTCCAGTGCGCCTTCTGGCACTCCGCGGTACAGTAACGCGCGATCCCACATCCTGCGCACCGCTTCAGGTCCGTGATACCGCTGCCCCGCCGCGGGGCAAGGCAGGGCGGATTGGAGCACTCGACGGTCCCGACAAAGGAGCGAACCTTCTGCTTCTTGAGGAACAAGGCCTTGGCGGCGTGCGGGGAGAAAGACGGTTTTGCGAACGCGTCTGGGACGAGGTCAAGCAGGGCCGAGAAGACGTCGTTCAGCCCAAGCATATCCGTGCGGTCGACAGTGCCTTCCAGAAAATTTTCCCGCTCCTCAGTTGTCATCACCGTGTTGAGGAATTCGGCCAGCCGCCGTACCTCGTGGTAGATGGGGTCTCCCATAGGGAAGTGTTCAATGAATTCCTCCGGCGGCACCACGCGGAGACCGTTCCGTATCGCGTTCCCGAACACGCCCATTACAGTACTGCCCAACCCATCGCCCGCCGCCGTCCGCAGTTCCCAGTCGGTGCCAAAGTAGTCCAGCGCGGCGTAGATGACGTTTCGCCATACTAAGGGCCCTGCAAGCCTCCACATCCGCGCGGGCGTGTCCAGCACAGTCAGATCGTTGAGGAGCAGCACAGAGTAGATGAACTCGCCCTCCCCGAGGGGCAAAGGGAAGCAGTACTCGAGCGGCTGGGTCAAGGCGCACGGGTGCGCTCGAGGGAAGGTCAGGCGGACCTTGCGCGCGTTGGTGTTTGGGTTGGCAGGGTACAACAAATGCAGGGCCGCAAAGTCTATATTCCGTCGTGTCCGCGGTCGCGACAACATCCTCGCAAGGTCCGGCAAGCACGCTACCGCGGCGAAACGCTGCACTGTATCTCCGCACCGCGTCCACGAAAACACCCCGCCGTGGCCGTCTCCGATAGATTTTCCAAACATGGTGTACCCCGCCATCATGCGCTGGTCGGCAGAGTGGTAAGAATTGAACAGCTTGATCGCAGGATGCACGAGCGGGCCCCCGACGGCCTCTTCGGGCGCCACCACAGCCTGAAGGTTTGCCATCATGGCTTCCGCCGAGTGCTTGAATAGCGAGCGGAACGCGTTGAGTTGCAGGCTTATTGAGAGGTACCCGGGGATGGTCCGCGACAGCCCGGGCAGCGGCTGCATCGGCACCACCTCGGCTGTCTCTTCGGGTTTGCTGGGTTTATTCCTGTTCTGGCCGTTTGGTTCGTCGGGTGCGTGTGCAGGGGTCGGTTGTTCGGCTTCGTGGAGTGCCGTCATGATGTTTTGCGGATAAACTCGACAGCACGCCGAGGAGAAGCGTCGATGGGTGTTTTCAGAGCAGCGAGAAAGCGTCGTGATGTGTTGCGAGCAGTCCGGAAATGGCGAGCGTCCTGTGCTGCGGAGTAAAGCAAAAGGTTGGGAAGGTACAACGAACTGTTACTTCTGTGTATGGTAATGCTGTGCCTCCACCAAGGGCACGCTCGGACTTTTGGTTGCAACCGATGCAGTACAACATCAACTTCTTATTACCATATAAATCAATTTATGTCTAATTCATCTGATTGCCAAAATCCCAGACTCAGTCAATACATTACGACCTCCCACCATCGTCGGTTTCACCACTCCTGCCAACCACAACATCAAATAATTCAGTGGTATCCGATGTGAGCTCCAGTGCCGCTGGCGCCATTTCAAATGTCCTTTCCTCCGGATTCGCTGCTTCTGTGGCGACATGTGTATCCAGGGCAGAGATGGACGACCCGGCGACGTCGGGAGAGGACTCTTCCTGTACAAGAATAGTCGCAGGACCAGGATCTCGCTGAAGGTGATCGCTGGGAGGAACAGCGGCGGGAGGCACCGCTGGAGCTTGCACGACTTCCACCTGCTCCTGCGCCGTTGTGCCCTGTTCCTCAGCGTCACCCGATCCAACGCCTCCCGTCAAGTCCATCCTACACAGCGGACACACGCCATGCCACAGAACGAGCCATTCGTCCACGCACACGGCGTGGAAGCTGTGCCCGCACGGGAGCCGTCTCAGCATCGCGCCCGGCTCACGAAGTGGATCTAGGCACACGGAGCACATTGGCGGCGACGTGAGCGTGGAGATAAACGAGAGAATGGACGTGTTGGTCGCGTTGCGCGAGATTGACGGATGTCCCGACTTGGATTTGGCGTTGACGGGCTTGGACGGCACACGACGGATGGACAGATTTTGAAGACTCAGGGGGCTCAGAGTGGCTGTGCCCCGTGTTGGTAGCATACCGTCGTTGAGTACGAGTTCGTTGTAGAGCTGGGGGTTTTGTAAGCGGAGTCGGGCGAATCGGGAACGGTCCAACTGGGATGTCATGATTCCAACAGAAATTATTTGGCGCTATTCAACCGCTGTCCAGTTGCAGCCGCAACATAAGCACAGACAACTCACCAGACACCGCTTTACAAGAATTCCAGCGCACCCGAGGATACAGAGTCCGCAAAAGACCGCCATGACGGTCAAATATACAGGCGCCCCACTGTTGTCGACGTCGAGAAGACGTTTCACTCCAGCGCCTGGGACAGGACGCACATGGGTTGTTATAGTCCCATGTTGCGCGAAAGGGAGGTGTACCAGTTGACTCACCCGAGGTCACGGTAGTGAGCCTAGACGTGGTGGTTGTTGCGTTCGGTAATAATGTATCAGACGTGTTTGTTGCTTGAGCGTCTCCTCCGACGACGACAGTAAGCGCTAAGAGTGCCACGAAGCGTGCATTGGAACGCGAAGTGGGAATGTCTCCCATCGATCCCGATTTCACTCGGAAAACTGAGCGATTGCGGTGTGATGGCAACGACACACGCGGTTGGAGAGAAACGGCCATTTGTAAGATATGCCCGGCAGAACGGGGAAACTGGTACCTGCTGAGTGCAGTCTTGGCCCAACTGACTACAAACCTGATGCAAAAGGGTCCTGGGCTCTTCCACGGGCAGAAAAGATTCCGGCGTGAGTAACCCGTCCGTTCCGGGAAATGCTGTTATCCCTACACGGAATGGGCTCAGCGAAGTGGACTGAAGAACCGGGCCGGTGCCCATGTTTACGCTTATAGTCTTTTGCTCACCGATCGACCCACAGAGCCGCTCGAAGAGGCGGGAGATCTGGGCAAACTGTCATTTCGATGCTGATCGCTGGTTATGTGGACTCACCCAACATGGCAACCATAATAATAATCACCGATCCTCAAAAGTAAAACTTGACGCTGCAACAGAGCTCTCATTCACGGACCCGAAAAGTGGTATTACAGGCGCGCTCGGCATCGTGTGGGAGCCCGTACGAGATGTTGTTGAATGTTGGCGGAGTGGAAGAACTGATGACAAAGAAACCGTGTCTCGCAGCGATGCAGCACGTGTGATCCTGCCGAGCTCGAGGAGTGTTCTGTTTGGATGTTTTGATGTTGACGGGGTGATGGTACTCGGAGGACGAATAAGATGAAATGTATAATGTCACGTATGTCGTCTCCCCCTTTCCGATATCGATGAGCTGAAACAATGCTACTGCTTTTATCTATGCTGTACAAACGAGAGGGTGTCATTACTATACTACTGTACTGCTGTCTAATTGCTGCGATGTATCACACAACAACATGAAGAAAAAAGAAATGCTGCCCGTATCATGGAATGTCCAAGCGAGAGACCCCCTCCTCACCACACCTTTCCCGCCATACCCTCGGGATGCCACACCATCCACTTGAGCGTCTCCCTGGCGACGCCAGCCACGTCGGATATTAATTCTGCCATCCGACCTTCGGCAAGACCCTCCTTCATTGCGACCTGGACCACCTGTCGGACCTTCTCTCCCACGTCCGACCAGCTCCCTCCCGTGTTCACGAGACCGAAATGGAACAGCAGCATAACGCCCAGCTGGTACGCGTCGAACCACCGGTTCGACCTCGGTATGCGGTTGGCGAGGGCGCCTCCGATGACAATCAGGAGGATCCACGGATGTGCCGTGAACCACTCCCAGCCTTTAAACAAGAACGCCGAGCCACCCGTCGCGAATGACGAGGCGTATATGGTGTACGAGAGCCACCCGGGAAGGTACCCCTTGAATCGGAGGGTATGCAAAAACGCGGCGATTGTCGTAGAGAAGGAACCGGAGATGGAGGTGAGGAAGACATAGCGGATCGAGTCGGGGCTGATGGCGTTGGTGAAGCGGAGGTAGTTGAGGTAGAAGCCGATGATGTGCTGGTGGGGGGATCGGTGACGCGGCGCTTATGAGGCGTCGTTCGTAATTGACTCACTTTGCCGAACAGGTAGAACGTTTTCGTGATGTGGTTCATCACGAGGTAAAAGTAGTACGTCTTGCGCTCCTTCCGCAACTTGCCCAGATCCTCGCTGATCCGCGTGGTTGGGAAAATCGGGCGCCACCAGTACGTGAGGAAGACAAAGGCGTACTCGAGGGGCCATAGGTGTTCCTTGATGAACACGTAGTAGCGGTCCTGGAAGTAGATGTATTGCCACCCGAGAATGAGGACGAAGAACATCTGGCGAAGGAGTGTGAGATGAGTTGGTGGAGAGTGTTGATGTGATTGGTCGTTGAGGTGGTCAAGTCACAACAGAATGGAGCGGTGATATGTTGTACGTCTGGTCGTCGATACAGAATTCAGAGAGAGAGAGAGAGAGGCACTCACGTTCTCCACGACGAAGAAATACGAGATGGAGCCGACATCATTGATGTAACCCCCCTCGCGCTTTTTCGGCAAGAATGTAAATGTGAGGATAGCGGTGCCAGTTTGACAAATGGCCTGCAAATCGAGTTGAAAACGGAGGTGTTAGTTTCGGGACTTCGGGGAAGGTGGATAAACCACATATATTCACGGTCAAAGGAATGGTCGTCAGCAGCCAGCTGTCCTTGAAGAAACGGTCGTAGTCGATGACGTAGCAGAGAATAAGTGCGACGTACTAATCGAACATTTGATCGCGATATGATTTCGACAGAACGGTCATCACATGTGCAAAAGTCAGTGCAAACTGATTCCCCATCCTCTTCCTCACCTGGACGAGGTACGCCAGCCCCACGACGCGATGGACACCGAATTTCTTGGTGAAGAACAGCTTAGCAAACCCTCGGGCGAGGCTTCCGAGGCCGTGTTTCGGGTGCTTCGACTGAGTTCCGGACGAGGAGCTCTTGGACTTGCCCGCGCGGGGCTCGTTGGGGAGCGAGTCCTCGAAGGCGGAATCCTCCCGCGTATCTGTATTGATGCTGTCCATTGTCGCGCTGGAAGGCTGGGACGCGCTCAAATGTGTTACGAGTGATTACGAGTTTTCCGATTTCTCGTCAGCAGGGGCTGTGCCTCACTTGGCACAAGGTTTTAGCGAGGCCACGGCCTGATTTTGAGGGGTAAGAGATTCTTCTGAAATCCTTCAACCGTAAGACAATCGCTGATTGTAGACCGTCCTCTCACTTGTGTGAGTGCACCCACTCGCGTGCTGATTCCAAGCGTGCACGTCGGGTTTGCTCCCTCGTCATGGTTTAGGCAGCACGATTTTAAACGAAAGATTGGTGGGAAAACTTTATTTTTTTTGCCCCCGACAAAAAGAAACGTCATGAAGACGGAATGGTAGGATGTTGGCACTCCCTGCGTCCGGCAGTCGACGAAAAACGAATCACGTTCATTCTTGATATGCCGACTGTTGCACCACCCAAGGCGCAATCACGGCAGTGCGCCTTTCCAAATCAAATAAAGTAAATATGTTTCCAAGAAACCCGAACATATCACCTTTTTGGCGGCGAGCTGTGGTCGCTGCGCCATACGACTGGGCCACAGCTAGAGCTCATTACAGCCAGACACTCTTCCCCGTTACCGCCGACTGCTCCCCGTGGAGGGAGTCTTGCCACTCTGAGTTATTTACTTGTAGTTTACATGGCGTGCACTCTGCTGTGCATCTCACTCAACCCGTCTTCTTGCAGTCATCGCAGTAGCGAGTAAAGTTTAGTTGCATTGGCCAGTCCCATCAAGTTAGTAAAATATTGAGAGGTCCAGGTTTCCCAGGCTTCTTTCGGCTCACCCAGAAGCCGACCCGAAACCAAACTCCACACCCAACGCACGAGGGCACAATGTCCAAGATCCAGCGCCCTCCCGTCTCGCATGAAGCATCATCTGTGATCGAAGAGCTTCTCCGTGGCGTGCCTATCGTCGACGCCCACCACCACCTTGTGAGTCACATCGCGTTTCACAGCGCGCCAACACACGTCAAACGGCATCGAATCCAGTGGGACATCGGCAACACTCCCCCCGTGCAACGGGGCATGGCGTTTCTTCCCTGGACAGAGCTTGCCGGTGAACCCGTCCACGAGTTCCCGCCCGGTCTCACTCCGCCCGAGGGTGCCGAGCCATTACCCGAAGATCAAGTCAAGGCGTACGGAAAATGGACCGCAAACTCTTTTGGACAGCACAACAATAGTAAGATTGCGTCTGCTTCATGATCTTCCTCATCATCACATGTTCGAATCGTACCACACACCCACCCACCATTCCCCACGACTTAGTGATCCAAAACTATTTGCGTAAGTCCTGCCTTGTCTCCGTGCCTCCATCATACTTTTCCGACTTGAGCTCGTCCGGACGTCCCTGTTGCTTCGTCGCACAAAGCCGCCGACCTACTTCAAGAATTCGCCCACGCAAACATCGAACTCGACTCCTCCGTATTCATCGAATGCGTGTGGATCGCACCGGACGACAAGTTTGGTGACCTCGGCGAGACCAAATGGGTTCAGGAAAGTGAGTCACTTCAATCCCTTTCGCACAGTGTCACCTCCCCGCCACGCAGCTAACGGGTCTCTATTGTCCCGCAAAAGACTGCGCTAACCCGACGTCAAATAAAGTCGCCAAGGCCATCATCGGCCACGTCAACCTGCTCACACTCTCAAAGGACGACGCCCGAGAGCTGTTCAAGAAGCACATTGCCCAGGTTCCAAACTTCCGCGGGATCAGGTTCACGGTACGTTGTTGCCGCTCTTCTACTTACAATCGCAAACCACGTGAATGCCTGACGCTCTCAACAACCCGCACCCATGGACTTCCAGATCACGCACGAGGAAGGCGGCCCCAACCGTTTCTTCCCACTCTCGCCCAAGCCGCACATCGCGCAGGACCCACACTGGCTGGACAACTTCTCGCTCTTGGGCGAGTTCGGCCTGTCGTTCGAATTGTGGTGTTTCGGATACCAAATTGTCGAGGGCGCCGAGCTGGCGAAACAGTTCCCGGGGACCAACTTCGGTATGTCACTTGTCACTTGAGAAAGCGTAAGCGGGAGCCCGTCGATAACGTGCGCGCTTTTCAATGGCAGTCCTCGACCACTTCGGAACCCCAGTTGACGTCTACACGGACGACGCAGTTTACAAAAAATGGCAGGAAGACATCACACTCCTTGCATCCAACCCAAACGTCTACGCCAAGTTGTCCGGACTCATGCCACCGGTGTGTGCGCCCTCGGGTGATACCGTTTCTTTTTTCAGCAAAGTAACCTTTATTGGGGTACTGCCTTAGCTCGGGTACACGTACCACCGGCGAAAGTGGGGCGCCCCGGGACCGACTGCAAGGATGCTTGCGGAGTCGCGGTTCGGCGACCTGGTGAGGAAGACCGTGGAGGTGTTTGGCGTGGATCGGTGCATGTTTGGGTGAGTCGAGCGATTTGAGCTGCGCAGGGTGACCGGGGCGTTCACCCTTCAATCTACATCTACCGCACGACACGCATGTGGGACAGGTCAAACTTCCCAGTCGGTACGTGTTTTGACATTGATGCTCCTTGTTTGCCCTCTCCGTGTTCCCAAGTTCTAACGCCGTGTTCTTTCTCTTCAAAATGTCCGCACCCACAGACAAAGGCTCCGCGGACCTCGCCGAGCTGATCGGGTGCTATCTGCTCGTCCTCAAGGCGTCGGGCTTGGCGTCTCCAGAGAACATCGCCAAAGTGTTCAGGGAAAACGCGAAGAAGTTTTACAGGATATAGCTGGAAGCGAAAGAAAAATGAGCGGGTGGAGCAAAAAACGTGGAAGGTGGAAACGATTGTAATTGAACGTCTGTCGGAGACACTCATGATGTGTATGAACCAAACGGGGTACTCTTTCAACCAACAATAGCACAGCTTTCCACTCCATCGCCCGTCCACCATTTTTCATCCACTTCAATGCACCCGCGATGAGCCATCTACACCCCCCCAACGTCACTCTCACGCCCGCGTCGCCATCACAACCTTCTCGCCCCGGCACCCACTCGCACACTCCATCGAACTCCTCGTCTCGCTCGACTCACTCCTACTCTCATTCGCGCTCCGTCTCATCTGCGCGTGCACCGCCCCCTCTGAACCCGTTCAGAAACGCATATGTGGGGAATGCGCCCAGGCCGTTGTATGTCGGACTCAAGGCCGATTCGACCGCGGCGACCAAGATTGCGGTGCGTATTGATGTGGTCTGGAAGTGAGAATTGTGCTGGGATGGCAGGAGCTGGGAAAACGGGGTTGGGGAAGTGAAGAAAATCAGGGTCTCGTTGTGGCTAGCGCGTTGGAGGACTGCAGTGGAACAGGTCAAAACGGAGGTGCTGGAAGAAGTGAATGGATGAAATTGAGGAGTGGAAACAACCAGAATCTGGATGAACTGTCACGGTCATTTCGCAAGTTCTACTACCAGTGCAAAAGAAACTATGGCAATGGAAATGAACTGCGAAGGGAAATTTAATAGTACGACGGAAGGAGGTTTGGTGGATTCCGTGTGGAGGACGATGACGGGGGACCTATCTCAACACCTCGTGAATTAATTCACGGTATCTTGTGATGTCTTACTCCGCACGACCCAGTGCACATCATCCCTCCTATTCCTCCCGCTCTCCCTTCCCACCTCACTCGCGGTGTTTCCCCTTCCACCTGGCTCTGCATCATCCCTCACCTCACCTACGCTGCGCCCCGCTGCAGCCCCGCTGTCCCTGTCGCACCGAAAACCCGTCTCCGCCTTCGCAGTCGCCCCGTCCAGAGCGTCTGCGCCTGTTCTAGTCGCATCCACGGAGCGTACCGACGCCGTCGTCAAAGTATGGTCACTGGACAGCGACAATGTCGAGCACGTCGAGCGTTTTAGCGGCGTTGCCGCGGGTAGCTCCGATGGCACTTCAGAAGAGACGAACCAGGAGCCGCGAGTCGTGGATGTGGCGCAGGGCTACCTGGCGGGACACGAACGGAGAGTGGATTGTATGGCATGGCATTCATTCGTGGAGGGTGTGTTGGCCACGGGTGGCGGGTGAGTACGACGAGAGAAGGACGTGATGTCAGGAAATGGGACCCATGGGTCCTCTACTAATCAGTCCACATGGCGCATTGGCCGCGAAATAGAGGCGTGTGGCAAATGCCAGGGACGGGACAAGTCGCATTCGAAGTTTTTTGAAGAAGAGTTCACATATCACGCTCCCGCGCTCCACAAATAGTGACGGTACGATACGTATCTGGGACGCCCTTCAGATGCGAGAACTCCTCTGCCTCATGATCCCCTCCCAACCTTCCTTATCGGACCCTCCGTCGTCTATCCCGTCAGGCCCAACTCCTCCCGTCGACCCCGCACCAACCTGCCTCGCCTGGATGGATCGTGCAGGTGGTCGCGTTGGGTGGGACGTGGCGGCCGTGGGGGCTGACGGTGCTGTTAGGCTTTGGGATGTTCGGGAATGCGGGAAGCCGTGTGAAGTGCGTTGCGTGTACGCTGGTGTAGTCGCACCTCACCTGCACGACATCTGCATCGCTAGCTTCTTTCTCCCTCGTCGTCACGTCCCTCCTCGATTACACCTCTTTCGCCCTCGCCATACCTGCTCATGTCCTATCCACCCCCAAACCGGCGCTTCATCCTTCTCGATACCCGTACGGGACTCTCGGTTGAGGGCTCTGCTCCCACCACTGTTTCTTCGACGGTGTTCTCCGCTCCCTTGCCGGACGGCACGGCCCCGGTTGTTGCGAGCTGGGATCCGGGAAGGAGGGTCGCGTGGGCGTGGGGGAAGGGTGAGGCAGGTGTGGGAGTTTGGGCGATGGAAGAGGATGATTTAGATGGGGAGGACGCGCGCCGAGTGAGCTGGTCTCAAATTGGCTCAACAAAGTGCGACAGGGGTGCAGTGAGTGGGCCTCCTGGCTGCAAGTATGGTGTCCTCACTCCTCCTCTATCTAGACCGCATGGGCATCCATTCCATCTTTAGTATTCGACACCACTAAGTGGGAAGTGGCCAGATTCGCAAGAGTGCTGTGCGTACACGGGGTTGTGAGATTCATATGCTTGACACCAATTGTCTTCCGTTCCCGCCTTATCCATACCACAAAACCAATTTCAGAGCTGACTCTTCGATAGATTTGGTATCTCTCCACGTTACCCGTCGCGATCCACCCGGCGCCGCGTCGACCTCCCGAAGGCTCTCGACTGCCGTTGTCGGACCACCTCCCCAATCGAATCTCGCTCCGTCGCTGGACCCACTTCTGTACCCCGCCGAGCTCCCCGAGGCCGTCCCATTGCTGGACGAGTGGCTTGCTACCCCCATCCCATCCCCCGCTCCCGCTCCCGCCAACTCGTCATTGCCATCACGTGCTTCGTCCCGATCTGGCCCTTCAATTCAGACGACACAGTCTCCTGCTGCAAGTCCCATGCTGATGCGATCCGCCACCTGGCGACCTGCCCCTCCCCCGAGACCAACATGGCCTCCGCCTGGGGTGAGCGAGCCGTGCTCGATCCGCAAGCACGTTGTCGCGACTGGGACTGGCTCGGGATCGACCAATGACTTGTCCTTCCCACGCGCCGTGGGAGACTGGGTTTCGGGCGAGGTCTGGGTGAGGAGAAGCCGTATTTGGTTTCTGAGTAGTTCGAGAGGTGGAGCGCTAGGTGTGGTCGGATGGACGTGGGTGGATGAGGTGACAGCAGTGGAGGTTGTTCCGCATGTCCCCGAGGGGCAGGGGCACCTTGCGACGGTGGAGACTTCCGGAGCTGTGTGGAGGCTGAGGTTTGGCGACTCACGTGGACGGGAGAGAGTCGTGAATGCCACCAAGAAGGCAATGGAGATGACGGGTGGAAGTCGCAATGTAGCACGAAGGGATGCACGTGGGCAGAGTAGCGCGTCGAGAGAGACGCTTTCTGGCTCGGAAGGGGCGCTGGTGCGCAAACCAACAGTTGTTCGTCAGAACGCAATGCTCATGTCACCGATGGAGTATCTCGGAACTCCTGAAGAAGGTGTCCCTTCTCAGTCCCGACCTCCGGCGCCAGGAGTGCAATGGCGCCCTCGCCTAGCCACGCTGGATTCAGATGGAGCGGTGCTCCTGCACTCGGCCAACATGCGGGCGTACCGACCTGACAAAGCCCCATTGGAATTGGTGAACTTGCGGTCGGCGGTAAGCTGCAGGCTCGCGGATCTGACTGCAGGAGGGGTGGGAGGTGAAGGTGGCGGTGGCGGAATGGACGTGTGGCAGATTACTCTTTCTTCTGGGCGTGTCGAGTTTTTCAGGGCCAAAAGCACGAGAGACGCAGCGGAGTGGGTGGTGGCCGTGCGTGAGGTGATGGCTGACGTGAGAGATGGCATGGGTGAGGGCGAAGAATGCGAAGAAGGGGAGGTCGATGTGAAAGTGGAGCCGACCACAGAAGGGGCATCAAACAAAGTGCAGTTGCCGAATGGGCTTGGCGGAAAGAAATGGCTCGTCGCAGTTGAGGGCGCGCTCTTCTATTACAACAATTGCATGGACCGTGAGCCAGTTCACGTCTTTCAGTCAACCGACGTTTCCAGAGTGGAGGCGTGTGAAGATCCTGAGCTCGATGCAGTCGCCCTCGGTGGAAAGACCCCACCTCCACTTCCCTCCAACCGTCGGGTGATGTATGGATGGTTTCGTGTTCATATCGCTGGAGTGTCGCTCTTGCACCGAGTGAGCTCGAGTCGGGAGCGTGACAGATGGAGTCGAGAATGTTCTTTGCAACGACTGCGAGCATTTGACTTCTTCGCGAGGGTAGGCGTGAAGGACGAAGAGGATTTCTCACGCGTGGCCGAACGGGTTGGGAAGGCGGTTGTTGTTCATTCGGCGAGTACACCAGGTGCGACCAGTGAGGGACATGTGTTTGAGACTGATGGAGCGATGGCGGGGAGGAAGGAGGCACCCTTGATGGTTGTGATAAGGGGTGTGGTAAAACTTGTGAGTGCATTCCAAAAAAGTCTGGGTCATTCAACGCAGTCAGACGGGAAGGCCTTTGCAAGGTTATCGAACCAGTGCCCCTCCACAATACATACCTTCGTACCGACCTCTGCGCTGTACTGGATCGTGGAGATGTCATATACCGATGGGCAGGACCCGACTCTTCTCGAGTCTGCCGCGGTCAGGCTATGGACTGGGCAACGAGAATACGTAAAGAGCGACAAAACAGGCCTAGGATCTGTGTTGTTGACGAGCGGGACGCTGGACACGCTGAGTTCTGGAAGATAATTGGTGGAGAAAGACCGGACTTGCTGAAACCAGTTGACTGGGAGGGTGCAAGTGCGAGTAATCCGACACTCGACCGCTCTATCAGGGTCATGACACCTAACGTCATACGAGTTTTCGAAATTAAATTCTGTAGAGCTTTTTCGAAGCGGGTGGAGCTCATGTATGAAGGATTTTCTCCCTCGAAAGGACTGCTCAAGTCTGGCTCATGTTGTTTGGTCGTGGTGGGGTCCAGAGAGGTTCATTTATGGATTGGAAAAGGATCGCTGTTGGATCTACGAGACTTCTCGCTGACGGTGTGGCGATCAATCGCCGTTCGAGTCGCGGAGATTCAAGTCGGTGAAAGAAACTCGCAGCCTGACAATAGGATTCTCGGGTTTGTTGTCGCAATGAAATGCAACGAGGCGCAAGAAACGGTGCTCTTCAAGGTGACTGTCACCTCAAGTCCCGCATGTTTGAATCACATGCAAGCTAAAGGGTTTTACGCAGGACAAATTTGTCGATTACGAAGGCTCTCTCCCAATATCAATGAGGCCAGCTGAAGAAGGACCCGCAAGAATCGCACGAACGCAACCTCAATCGGACATCGACACATCCATTTTCACATCCTCTCAAGTTAAACCTTTACAACCCATCTTGGACGACGATGGCCGCTCAGGCACTTTGTCTGTTTACATCGTTAATGAATTCGGCAGGATTGCTGTGCCCAGCGATCGGCACAACCGCTTGTTTGAATGTGACTCCTACGTTATTCTATATCGATATTCCCCATCTTCCGGTGGTGCTCGTATCGAAAAGCGTATCGCTTATTTTTGGCAAGGACGTGACAGTCCCATCACTCAAAAGGGAACTTCGGCTCTCTTGACCGTCGACATAAGCAAGGAAACTGGTGGAGAGCTCACACAAGTGCGAGTTGCGCAAGGAAAAGAGCCTGTGCATTTTGTTGAGATCATGGGCGGTGTCGTGGTTATCAGATGTGGGAAGGACCCGCTGACGAGTAAAGAAACGCATGGCGGACAAGACAAAGGGACATTTACAACTTTCGATGTTCGAGTTTCGGAAAGTGGTGGTATACTGGCGTGCGAGTGTCGGTCTGGTGACGACGTGCAGCTGTACCCTTTCGGATCTGTGATCGCTTTCCCTCCGAAGGAGACACCCATTATCTATCACGGCGCATGGGTAGCCGAACCATCGAGGAAGGGAGTGGAAGCCAAGTCTCTTTTCAAAAGTTTGGGAACATTGCAAACCAATGGCCCTCGCATACTCACTCACACCGAAGAAGCGCATGAAGTTTTGAAGCGGGCGGGATGGAAAGCATCAGAGTGGCATCGCGTTGTGGAGAAGATACCCTCTTCTGCGTCGCCACGAGTGTTTTCGTTCGCGATGGGTGTTGGAAACGTTGTGGTGAGAGGCAACCGGTCGCCGAACTGCTCCTCTCTCGACTTAACACAACTCACGGTGATTTTCAAGGGTGAAGAGATATTTGATGTGACGCAAGAAGACCTTTCAGACCTGCCCGTTGTCGTGTGCGACAATGGTGATGAGATATATGTTCGCTTCTGCAATGCTAAACCACAAGAGAAAACTGTAGCGCTTCGTACCGTTTTGGTGAGTAAGCGTTCTTCATCAAGGTCATGTTGGATGTTAACAAGCACCATTCAGAAATATGTTGAAACGGCCAAGCGGTCGTCTTCGGTGTGGGTCGTTGCCGCGGGCCATGAAACCCCCGCATTCACTTGCCGGTTTCAGGGGTGGCGTCGAGACTCGAAGGATTCCTCGGAGCTCTTCAAACGGACTTCAGCCCAATGTGTGCTTGATGAGTGAGTGTCAGCAAACCTTCCTCAAGTGCATCTATCCCAAGATAAATAATCTTTGTCTTACAGCCTCTCCAAGAAAACGTTTTCTCTCGCAGAGGTTCTTGCCTTCGCGTCCACACTCCAAACAGGCGGCGCACAAGCTTTGTCGGAGCGCCACCATATTGACGTCTCGAAACTCGAGGACCTTCTCGCTGAAGATGACTTCCCGAAGTTGTTTAAAATGCCTCGAGACAAGTTCGACGCCATGCCCGAGTGGAAGAGACTGCGATTGAAGCAGGACGTCGGATTGTACTGATCGGCGACAAAAACGATATATGAGATATAGGATAAAAATACTACTGCTTTCGGGTCACTAAATGACTTAAATTACACCGGAGAACCAAGCCAAGATGGCCCACCGGGAAAATGAAACAAAACAGTGTCCACGTACACCGAAGCAATCCAAGTGAGAGAAGGAAGCATTCAAAAAAGAAAGAAAGCGTCCGCTTAAAAAGCATGTATATGTGCACTGCGAGCGGCCGTGCGAAAATTGTGTTCAAGTCCATCATGCAGCTGCTGCATTCAATCCAGCCTCAAGATTCGCATCCCTAATTTGGGCCTTTCGCAAATTTTCCTCGATTTTTTTCACTGGGGACGCCGCGCGATCCGGTGCTGCGACGTTCAGCCTCGCTTCCATGCTCGATGCTACCGAGAGCACCCTCCTCAGCTCGAGCTCCAGATCGAGGGTGTTCGCCTTCCGGAGCAGCGCGAGCCGCTCGTAGTGAGACGCGGCGGATTCGGCCAGTTTCAGCCGATCGGCCAAGTCTTCGGACTTGATGCGCTCATCGGCGAGGGCCTTCTCCAGGGAGGCCACTCTGGCACGGAGTTGGTCGACTTCGGAGTCAGTGGTGGAAAGGATGTTTCCTTTTGTGCTGTCTACGAGCGTGTGGCTGGAATCATCCCGTTGGACGATGGGAGTCGGGGTCGTTTTCCGTCGCGATCCGGACAGGCGACGACCGAGGGCCACCAGGGATTGGAAGGGAGACGGCGGACGCGGAGGATCGATTTTGGAAGCGGCGGGCGTGGGCTGTACGCGTGTCGGGGCTGCGATTGGTGTCTCGAGGGGGTCCAGACCAGTTGGGTCCCCGGAAACTCTGACCGGTGCCACCGCGCGTACCAACCGATTTGCGTACGGCTCGCTCGATTCGCTCTTCTTATGCCCGAACAGCGCGGCCACGGTGAATTTTCGGAGCCGAGGCGAAGACGGTGAGGCAGCCGTGGCAGCCTTCTGCGGCACCCTGGGCACGGGCTCGATCGGATCCTTCGTGGTCAGGCGAATCGGCGGCTGGGATACGACGCTGGGCGAGCGGAAAACGGGGAGTGGTTTTAAGACGAGGGGTTCCAGGGCCGGGCTTTTTGCTTTTGAGCGTCGGCTCGTGTCGATGCTCGGGCGAAATGACCAGTCCGAGTCGGATTCTGGGGTCGATGATGCGTCGGCCGTTTGGATGGTCAGGGTTGGTGGTGTTGTTGTTGCCATGCTCATAAGGGGGGACGGAACTGCTTCGGTTGGGTTCTTGTCGATTGTTCTCCCAATCAGAAACAATTTGATTCCACATGATCTGAATTGTATTCGAATTGAATTTCTATGCAAAGGATGGCGTCCTGACTTCGGAAAGGAAGCGACGCAGGAGATGATCGTCGCTTGCTGTGAAATGCGACCGAACCATGAGTCCGCGAATGATTAGGGTACTATAAATAGTTAGAGGTACCTTTTCTATTGCAGAGGATTTACATTTCCCACGCGCAGATCAAAGGCCAAGTGCCTCAAAGTTCGGGCAAGAGTGTCTAGCATATCAACCAAAGAGAAACCGTATTCTCTCTTTTGCCGTAGCTGGCAGGCCTTCACCCTCTTCGGGCTCCGGATACGACCGCGCTCCCAGCTTCCCTTCCTCCAACTCCCCCAACGCCTTCCAAAACCCATTATTGGGCCTCACAGCGTCCCCTCTCGCATCCACCACTCTGCGCATGGCTTCTTTGAGCGTCAGCCCGTGCTGGCTCACCAGGACTCCCGCCACCACAGAGGGGCTTCGTGACAGCCCAGCCGAACAATGAACGAGTGCACGCCCGCCCGCCGTGGACGCCAATTCCAGAAAGGCGGCGGCGGGTGGGATGACGGATGCAAGATCGGCAGTGAGATCGTCGAGGAGGGAGAGGTGCAGGTGTTGGACGGGTGCGGGAAGCGGGAGCGATGCGGGTTTGTGCCCGATGGAGAGAACGTGGGTGATGCCGAGCGAGGTCAGCTTTGAGGGACGCGAGGACGATTGGGGTCCCAGGTGTATGTGAGGAGGGTACACAAGAGCCATTCCATTAGGAAAAGTTTTGTCGCAAGGTGGGAAAGGCTTTTGGCGAGTGTTTCACGTGAGGGCCACAACACAGCAACCAGATTGCCGAGTGATATATTTACCACGCATGGCGTAGCCAACCATTTCCTACCCGCGCTTTACGAATGCACAATCGATCAAACCACCTCTTGCTTTATCCTAACTTCCACCTCCACCTCCTTCTTCACTCGCGGCTCTCTTCTCCCTTCACGCACCGCTTCCACTTCCACTTCCACTTTCACCACCCCGTCTGGAACAATGCCAAAGGCACCCACGGGGGGTCCCAAAGGCCTCCGAGCGCGAGGCACGCCCTTCAGATTCACTGACCGAAGGGCACGGGCACTGCCTCCAGCTGTTGGACGAGATGACGCTGCCGACGCAGGCGTGCCGGAGGTTTCCCAGTTGTGATGAGTGTCGTTCACGTTGGATGTCGCACTGGTGTCAACCCGCGTCCGCCTGCCGATAGTGTCCATCGTCTCCCGAGTTGCAAGGCTCGCACGTCTGCGCGCTGTGATCCTCCGCCGAGCGTTGCTTGACACAGGGCGATCGCTCCGTTTGCTGTTCCTGTTCCCCGGAGCGAACTCCTCGTCATCGTTTGTCTCTTGCTCGTAATCGCCATCATCCCCCACAGGAACGAACTCCTCGTCATCGACCCCGTCCAGCCCGTCCTCCCCATCGCCATCCTCCACCTCCACCTCTGCGATTCTCCGCCGAACACTGCTTGACGCAGTGCGATCACTTTTTCTGATACTCCGCGGAACGAACTCCTCGTCACCGTCCATCCCACCTTCCTCCCCTTCGCCATCGCCGTCCACGACCGGCCCCTCCACTTCCACCGCCGGCGCCTGAAACCCCTTGGTTGACCACCCACGCAGCCTATGCGCCGGAACCCACTCCTTCTCATAAAAGTACCACACGGAGGCTTCGTGCGAGTGCTTATCCCCCACGACGGGCTTGACACACCCTACGGGGAAGGTTGTGTCGGAGGCCAGGCGTTTCATGAGGAGGTGGGAGAGTGGGCCGCATTTGGAAGAGGCGTATGTTTCGATGAGGTGGAGGAGGGTGGGGGTGCGGGTGGGGTGGGTTTTGTAGGCGGCTGAGGGAAAGGCGGTGGAGGGGGAGTGGGGGGAGGCGATGTAGACAGTGGAGGCGGTGAGAAAATGAGGCCGGTCTTAGTTGGTGAGCACATTCAGAATTCAACAAAAAGTGCGTCTCACCGACAAGGTCCTTCGTCCGTTGCCGAGTTCCCGTCTCCCGTAAATACTCCACCACGAACTCGAGCCACAGGTTCTCGGTGGGCTGGAGCGTGTTCACTATTGCGCCGTCTTTGCAGACTAGGTGGCCCTTTCGGAACTTGAAATAACAGTTATTGCTGTTTGCCCGATGTTGGTGCATGTCGATTGACGGCGCGGGTTTCAAGCATTAACCATTGAATCAGGCCCATCGACACGAAAACAACACGATCGCGCACCATAGGCTCCGCCGCCACTTGATGGACTTGTCGGTCCCGCACGAAACGCATTGGAGTGTCTCCCCCCGCAGATTGCGGCACCTGCCCTGCCACGCGTTGATTATCGGAGGCAGCGGCGCGCATTTGATCGGGATGGCAAAGGGAAGTGAGCGGAGCGGCGGGGTTGCGGTGGGATCGTGATGCGTGGAGGATCGGGCGGATCGTCTGGTGGTCGGCGGCATCGTGTTTGCTGCGGTCAAGAGTGTCATGGGGTATTTTACTGGGTGTCAGTAAGCGTAAGTTCGAGCCATCTGCAGTGGGGGCTTGCGAAATTAGTAGGAGAGGGTCTTAGAATCTCGATTCGAAATAACAGACTCGAAAGTGAAGGTGCTTCCAAACAAAGAGAGTAATGTCGCTGGCTCTATAACGGCACTCAAAATTACATTCCAGAAAGCGAGGGAACTCCGCTGAATGAGAGGTGGAGAGGGGTCTTTTTTATTCACCCGCCCGGCCCCCGATCGGTACCAAAAAGAACCCTGCTCATTTCCTGCTGTCTTCTGTCTCTCACAGTCACCCCTTCGCTCAATTCTCCCAATCATGTCTCGCTGGTCCCGCCTGATCCGCTTCGAAGCCGTCGAAGGTGCGTGCTGCTCTTCTTGGCGCTCTCCTAAATTCGCCGCACCAATCCCGTCTCCCATTCACCTGCCATCACACCGCGCCATCCCCATCCCTAGGCGGCATCCACTACGGTCAGCCCACGGCCGCGTCGCTCCTCCCGAATGGTTCGCTGGACACCTCGAAAGTAATCACCGCGACCGAGGTGGTGGGAGGACCGTTCGAGGGGACGGTGGGGACCCGGTCTTTCACCGTCAAAAAGGTGAGAGAAGTTGTAGTGGCTTTTTCGGCCCATTCCATCGCTGACGAAATGAGGAAGCTTCTCGCCCCGCTCGAAACGGCACCCGTCATCGCCTGCATTGGTCTCAACTACCGTCTGCACGCCAAGGAAGGCGGGGTGAGTCCACACCATAATTAAATTTCTCGTACGGCTTCAAAAAACGCCTGTCTGGTCTCGGTCCGGCAGAACAAAATTCCAGACAACCCCGTCCTGTTCCACAAGTACCCCAACAGCCTCGCCGGCCCTGGGCCCATCGAGCTTGCCGACTTTGTGAACGACAAGCAAATGGACTATGAAGCTGAGGTAGGTCCTGTGCCGTTTGCCCTCTGCCATCATTCGGTGTCGACTTAACGTCATTTGGCCGCCGTCGTTTACAGCTCACCGTCGTCATTGGCAAAGCCGGAAAGAACATTCCCAAGGAAAAGGTACGCTTCGCTTGTCACTTTTGTCTTGGATCCCATAATAGTGTCAGTGGCTGACTAACGTCTCCGTCGCGACCAGGCGCTCGACCATATCCTGGCATACACCTGTGGCAACGACCTCTCGGCGCGCAAATGGCAACGTGCTTGGTGAGTCCCCCTTCACCTCTCTTCACAACTCATCAATCACATCCCTCTCACCCTCGCTCGCTCTACCCCCCGCCCCGTCATACAAATACAAAAGCGGCGGCCAATTCAATTTCGGCAAGGGCATGGACAACTTTGCCCCGATCGGCCCACAGCTCGTGTCGTCCTCGGTCATCACGGACCCGCAGAACCTCAGGTTGCGATGCGTGCTGAACGGAAAGACTATGGTGAGCTGTTCCGCACGTTGGGCGACTTGCTGTAATGGTGTTCAGCCTGCCTGCCCCCTCCGTTGACAGCAAGACGAAACAACCGGCGACATGATCTTCAGCGTCGCCGAAATCGTCTCCTTCCTGTCGCGCGGCACCACTTTGGTGCCCGGGACAGTCATCATGACAGGAACACCCAGCGGTGTCGGGTACCCGCGCAACCCGCCCGTGTGTTTGGAGCACGGCGACGTGTGCTCGATCGAGGTGGACGGGATCGGGTCCCTGCAGAACACGATTTTGTACGGGCCGACGGTGTATGAGACCAAACTGTGATTAGGATGGGAAGCGGCTGCCGAATTGACATGCGGCGTGTACTACGGAGTGCCATAAAGAGATCCTTTGATTGGCAGCAAACAATAATTATGTTACGCGTCGGACTTCGGAAAAACTTCCGTATTTATTCCTGGGGTTTGAGACCCTTTTGCTCCGCTTTTGCCTCACCGTACCCGCCAAATGCCTCACGCCACGACAAAAGGCGAGCGCTGCTTTTCCATCCAGCAATTGCAGGCTCCGCTTCATCCCAACGACGTAAGAGCGGATCGCGGGCTGTTAAGATTGCGTCAAGTCTTCATGGCTCGCATGCAATAGCAAACCTTCGAGTCGACAGGTGGATCCAAGCAAGATCACGTTTCCTCTCTCTTGCCCATCCGTAGTCGCTTTATGGCTAGCCTCAAGCTCCCGATCGCCTCTATCTCTCTTTTCTTCCTCACTTTACCGGTTTGGGCGTTTGAGAGCGCGAGCTCCCAGGTCCTTGGATTGTCAACCAACGCGACTCTTTCAAAACGACAAAATTGTGTTCAAGGCCAATCGTCCTCCTCCTGTCCATCCAGTCTGATTTGCGCGCTCGCGCCGCTTGATAATGGGTTCTACTGCTGTCCCACATCATATAATTACTACTGCGTGAGCTTGATGCGATTTTACGTCAAAGGAAAGGGATATTACGACCTTGTGTTTGTGTCATCTTACAGTACGCAGCGAGCACCAAAACAACGGGTGTATGCTCCAAGGACCCATGTCCTTCCAATACCTGCGTTCAGGGACAAACCGCCAATATCTGCCGACAAGGACTGATTTGCGCGTTTGCGCCAGCAGATAGTGGCTACCGCTGCTGTTCCAGCTCATACACCTGGTACTGCGTAAATATGGCCGACTCTATTGCTTCAGACAATTAAACTTATGGACACTGCTTCACAGAACGCACCATCGACTTTGAGTGGAGGAAATTGTTCTCGGACAGAATGTGGCACTTCAGTTCCGCCGCCGCCGCCGCCGTCGCCGTCATCTTCAACTCTTTCGACATTATCACTGTCTCTGCCACTGAGTCAAACCCTTACTGCATTCTCTCAGTCTCCGCCGCCATCACCAAGCCAAACTCCATCTCCGTCGCCGACAGCAGCTGCATCATCTCCATCTCCGACACCAACCGCATCGCAGTCCTCATCGTCCGTGCAACCATCCGACTCCCCTGCCAATTCAAACGGTTCCAATAGTGCTCTTATCGGCGGAATATCTGGTGCACTTGCTTTGGTGCTGATCCTCGGGGCGGTCGCGGCTGCCTTCGTCTGGAAGCGCAGACGAACCTCCAAGCAACCTCCCCCCCGCACGACCAGCCAGACCACCAGCGGAATGATGTACAGTAACAGCTTCCCTTTGAGTTACGCCTCGTCGCCGTCGTTCCCACAACCGGTGCACGTGATGCCCAGTTATGTTGCCATCTCAGAGGTTCCATCGTCGCACTCGTCTCAGACTGCGGTACGTCGGTGACGTGACGTCCATCCTGTTCTGCTCCGCGCAAGTGTCTGACGTGCGTTTGAAGAATTACAGCTCATACCAACACCAAGCAGCGGACAACAAGCTCAAGCCCACTGGCTTTTCTTGGAGATAGCCGCCAGGAAGGGGTTACTCGACGTCACGCATGTGGAATACGACGGACCGGTCACAAACGCCATCGGAAACGTGCGTGTCGCTCAAGACTTCCATTTCGCAATAAGTGTATCGCTCAATCATGTTCCGACTTCCGTTTCGCCTGCCAACTGCCAACTACCAAGTATGTACCGACGCAAGACGACGAGGTTGCGATATTTATTGGACACATTGTCCGCATCAAGGATGTGTTCAGAGATGGGTGGGGAAGTGGTTCGAATTTGTGAGAAGGAAATCTTCTGTTGTGTTTTTGCATTGCTTTTGAATGGGGTCTGTCCGTGTTTTCAGGGTCACTGGTGCTTTCGGCATGTTTCCATTGTACGTCGCACTTCGCAGTAGTTTCTGGAGAATTCACCTCACGCAACCTCAATTTTGTTTTTTTATGCGATCCCATAGGAGTGTCGTCGACTTGACGTTCTCGAATGCACCAACTTTGCACAGCTACCCCATGAGCGGTCGAGATGTTTCTCTTGGGCTGGGGAAATCCATCGTCATGCAGGAACGAGACCGGATGCAGTCACAGTCTGTTCAGGGGCTTTGAGTAATTTGGATGCAATCGAGGGGGACGGGGCGAATCGCATTGTATGGAGAAGAATAAGCGTGTCTTTATTTATTCGGTTTGCACAACTGCAACTGCATAAAATCCATGATTGCCCGAGACAAATGTGTGTGGTGCAAGATGTGCCAGGATCGAAGTACATATGTACACAGTGATATGCGGGGAATGTTTGCTGGATCGCTTGGCTGATTGTCACTGCTCCTAACTCCTCGATATGCCTTGGGAGCATGTGTGAAGTTCATACCTTTCGCTCACCGACCATTGTTGCTATCTTGGACCCCGCAACAGTGGTTGACCAGCGTCGCCGTCATAATCAGACGCTGGGTTAAGGCCTGGCGCATCTGGGCGCAACGAACAATCACCTTTCGACCCGTAAATGGCAACGGGCTTGGTGTGGTGAGTCCCACCTTCCACCTCTCCTCGCAACTCAGCTCTCACATAAAACTTAGCCCTTGTTCGTTGGTGAACCCCCGCCATAACACTCGAAATGCTGGACAATTCAACTTAACTTCGCCCCCCATTGACGCACGGCTCGTCGCGTTTTCCGTTATCGAGGACCCCCAGAATCTTATGCTGAACGGGGAAGTTATGGTGAGCAGTGACGCAGAGACGCACTTTTGCCCGCCTGTCCCAATCATGTCCGACCGACCGGCCGCTGGCTGTCTCACCCCATTTGAAACCCTTGCATAGCAAGACGAAGCAACGGGCGAGATATTTGCAAGGTCGAGGTGGATAGGATTGCGTCCCTGGAGAACACGGTTCTGCACACGCCGTCTCGGTTTATGAAGCGAAGCAGTGACGCGATGGAAATATATTGTGCGCCCCAACGTGAAATACCGTAATTGCCCCGTAATAATGCGCCGAGAAAAGCACATTCGGTAGCGATAGGGGGTGCCACGAGAGTGGCAGAGCTTATTATAAGGAAAACAAACTCCTCGTGGGTGTCATAAACAAACTTCTCCAAGGTTTACACGGTTTGCGTCCGGCCGATTACGTGTACTCATCAAGGTGTGCTTGAACCTCGGTTAACAGTTTTCTTTTCTCCAGCTCCATGCATTCCCTCACTCACCAGCCAATGCTCAGGCGCTGATATCTTTGAGCGACCAGCGGAAAATCCTGGCTCGCCTTGACCGCGGGGTCGACTCACACAGGGCGTCGCCTCACTCCGCCACCCCACCACATAGGACGCGGAACGACCAGCATGCGCAGGATCGGGGCGGGTGAGATCAAGTGATGAATTTGTTGCATTGCATGCGTTGCTTCACGCGACATGACCCAACCCACCACGCAAAAGGTGAAAGCAGGCAAGAGCGCACATACTACCTCGGTGGCACCACATCCACGCTCTTTCCAACCTCCAGAGGCTCCATGGCGGGTTCCAAGGGCCTGATACCTTTTGTGTGCTTGTTCTCCGTATGTTTGCTCGCCGCGCTCGTTCAAGCCTCGGCACTTGAGAGGAGCCCCCAGATCCTTGGCCGCTCCACCAACGTTACGCTCGCAAAACGCCAAAGCTGCGTCCAAGGCCAGCAGTCCCCCTTATGTGCAGCGGGCTTAGTCTGCGCGCTCGCTCCCCGGGACAATGGATTCTACTGCTGCCAACCAGGATATAACTACTACTGCGTGAGCTTTGGTGTGATTTTTGCGGGAAAGCGAAAGCGAAAGCGATGCGAGATGGGACGATAACAACACCTGCCACGGCCCTTTTTCCTCCCTCCGCCACGCCACGTCCCGCACATCCACAGTACGCATCGAGCACCGACACAACAGGAAAATGCTCCAAGGATCCGTGTCCAAATAATGAATGCGTGCAGGGACAACCGTCCAACCAGTGCAGACCGGGTCTCATTTGCGCCATTGCGGTGCAGAATATGAATGGAGGATTCATTTGTTGCCCAGATCCGCTGCTGTGGTACTGCGTGAGTAATCTGCATCTATTGTAGCGCGCAATCGGCTTACCGATACTGCTTGTATAGGGTGCGTTTGCGAATTCTACCACGGGAAAGTGTTCTGCAACAGAATGCAGCACTACACCACCCGGCGCGAAACCACCCAAAGGCGCCGAAATGATGCAAAATTTCCCTTTAGGGTTCGTGCCTGTGGGGTCCTACCCCCACCCGCCCCATAATATGGTGGCCGCAGGGGGTGTTCCGTCGTCGCATTCGTCGCAGACTTTGGTACGTACCTCGCGTGGCATGCGTCCTGTTCCTTTCTTGTTTTTTGTTGGTGCCAAATATTCTGACTTGTATTTGAATTTTGAATGTCCCAGTTCATACCACCAATGGCCACCAGCGAAACATCGCACGGCCACTGGCTGTTCTCGGAAATAACCGCCAGGTTGGGGTTGCGAAATGCCAGACATGTGCCATACGTGGCGTACGAAGGGCCCGATGGCGCCGTCATTGGAAACGTGCGTGTCCGCTCGCGATATCCTCTTCCGCCTAGCCAATCTCATGTTCCCACTATGTCTCATACACCACGCCTCGCACATGTTCCATTCGCATTTTCCGTCTTCGCATGGCCAATTGACACAGTACGTCCCCGGTCAAGAAGACGAGATCGCGCTTTTCGTTGGGCACACCGTGCGCATCAAGGATGTGTTTCAAGATGGGTGGGCGAGCGGGTGGAATATGTGAGATGAAAATATTGTTTCGACATCGTTTTGCATTGGTTTGAATGCCCTTCACGCATGCGTTCAGGGTCACGGGCGGGTTCGGGATGTTTCCCTTGTACGTACATTCTCATACGTTTCGAAGTCCCGGACCGATCCGACCACGTTTTTTTTCTACCCCACAGGAGTCTCATTGACTTCACCTTGGGGAACTCACCAAGCGTCCGCCACCCCATGAGCATTCGCGGTGTTTCGCTCGCGGTGGGTAAGTCCATGGTGATGCAGGAGAGGAACCGGATGCAGTCGAGTCAGATCCTTTGAATTGTCTGAAAGCAACCGCGGCTGGGCCGAGGTTGGCAAGGAAAATCGTTTTGTTTTTGTAGAAGAGTTGGAGCGGCTTTTTTATTCTGAACGAACAACTGCGTAAAATCCATTTTTGTCAGAGGCGTGTGGAGTAAGTCGTACCGGGACGGAAGAATACAAGTTATATTTGAGGGGACAACTGTTGGGTGGGTCCAGGCCTCTGACGTCACATCTCCTCCAAAAGCCTCTCGGGAGCACGTTGTGGAGTCCCAAAAAAAAACCAACACCGTTTCCCCATGTCTAATATAAGAAAGTTGTACATCCACCCCCCAGTCGTGGTTTTGAGCTGGGAGTATCTACGAAGTGGGCCGGGGGGGGTGGGGGACATCACTCATCACTTATCACTCATCCTGCACCCGTTTCTACCTTAAGACTCGCATTTCCCAGTTCGTACAGCTGAATAACAGCACAGACTTCGGTCAAGCACACTGTTTGTTCATGGACATTGCAGTCAGGAAGGGGCTCGTGAATGTACATCCTGATTGTTTGTACATTTACGATCTTTTGCACGACTCACTTACAAGATGACGAAATCGCTCTCTTCGTTGGACATGCTGTGCGCATGACAGGTATCTTCAGGGACGGGTGGTTCGGTGGCACCAAATAAACGGTCCTCCTCAGAAACACCTGCGACTTTGGCATGTTTCCTTTGTAAGTACTACGTAGTGCCCCGTGGTGTGTCGCTTGTAGTGGGAAGATCCATTGTTATGGACGAGCGGGACCGCCTGAGGTCGGGATATGTGACAATGTGAATATCTGCAATCCTGCATAGAAAAAATAGACCTCTCAATTTTTTGGGCCCTTGCAACGGTTTCTCCTGTATGCAATGGTTTGGAAATTCAGCCGCCGGATGAACGTGACACGCTTGCTCGGCACTTCTTGCCGCTAACTTCCCAGTTTCCACCATTCTCCCACATGGCATCCGCGCCACACACTCTCATGCAGGCATCTCGACACGCACGATCCCTCGCACGGGCTTCCGTCGGGCACAGCGTGGTGTCGCGGACATCGGGTTGGGGACAGGCACTGGGGCCGTGCTCGAGAAATACGGCATCGCGGTCGGGCAACGAGATGGTCCAGAGGGCGAAGTTTAGTGTCACGGCACGCGCGCAGGAAGAGAGCCACGATGGTGGGTGGACGCGGGTGGAGCACAAGGATCGTGACACGATACCATGCCATGGCCGGTGACTCTGGAGAGGGAAGGGGCAGGAGCAGGAGCAGGAGGACCTCAAAACGACACGATGGTGTCTTGTTGCACATGACGAGGAATGCCAATCGTCTTCTTCTTCACAGAAACATTCCGTCCTGTGAGTCTGCACACCCTGACAGAAGACGAAACGGCCATGAAAGAGACAGGTACGTTATACTTGGACACAGCTCTTGATATGTAGGGACGTGGCTGACTCGCTTTTGCCCTCTCGCGCTGCTCGCTGCCTGGTGTCTGACGTCAAAGTCTCCCGATTCGCGCGGGAAGTGGTCGCTCCCAAAGTCAAGCAGATGGACGAACAAGAGAAGTTCGACGACGGAGTGATCAAGGCGTTGTTCGACAGTGGGGTGCGTGGCTCGCGTTTCTGTACTCCGAATTGATAACCTCAAGTGAGACTTTGGAAACAGTTGATGGGCATTGAAGTTTCACCAGACTACGTGAGTCCCTCAATCGAACCTCTTTTCTCCCACACGGTGCTACCTTACCAACCCTTAACACCAGGGCGGGTCCGGCTCCTCCTTCATGTCCTCCATCGTGGCCGTCGAGGAACTCGCGCGCGTGGATCCCTGTGTTTCCCTCGCCATCGACATCCAAAACACACTCTCTAACACCATCCTCACGAAGTACGGAACCGAGGAGCAAAGACAGAAGTACCTCACGAGGATGGCGACGGAAACCGTGAGTGCACGCGGCGTATGACGTCTTTCGAGAACACAATTCTGAACGACACACATCCACATCGATATTCATACCCGCCCCGCTCAGTTCTGCTCGTTCTGCCTCTCCGAATCCACCTCTGGCTCCGACGCCTTCGCCATGAAAACGCTCGCCGTCCCCTCGTCCACCTCGGGGGCTCCGGAGCACTGGACGCTCACGGGGGAGAAGATGTGGATCTCCCAGGCCGAGCTCGCGGACATCTTTCTCGTGTTTGCCCAGACGGATCCGTCAAAGGGGTACAAGGGTATCACGTGCTTTATTGTCGAGAAGGGGTGGGGTGTGCAAGTGGGAAAGAAGGAGAAGAAGCTGGGGATGCGGTGGGTTTTGTGGCTGGATCGGAGAGCGGGATTGGATGGTTTCTGAGAACAATATTCGCCCCGAAAGTGCATCCCCGACCTCGACGGTCACATTCGATGGTTTGGTCGTACCGAACGCCAACGTCGTCGGCAAGGTCGGTGAAGGGTACAAGATCGCCATTGGCTTATTGGTGCGTTCTGCGACATTCCAACGAGTGTCCTGTCTGCCGGTAATCACACAACTGGTTTACCACCCTCCGCTTGGCAGAACGAAGGCCGAATCGGTATCGCCGCGCAGATGCTCGGCCTCGCCCAGGGCGCCTTCGACGTGTCCATGAAGTACATGCTGGAGCGCAAGCAGTTTGGCAAAGCCATAGCCGACTTCCAGGTTCGTCGCCTTCCCCTTCCCGGCTTCCCCGAACCCCCCTTCACTTCCACTGACCACGGCCACGCCACCCACAATAATAGGGCATGCAATTCCAGTACGCCCAACTGTCGACGGAACTCGAGGCGGCGCGGCTGCTGACGTACAACGCCGGGCGGATGCGCGACCAGGGGCTCGACTTTCGGATGCACGCGAGCATGGCCAAGTTGTACACGAGCCAGGTCGCGGAGAAGGTGGCGAGTGCGGCTATTGAGTGGTGCGTTTTTCGGACAAGATGCTGACTGCCGAGGTGCTGGGTGCTGGGTGTGGTCTAAGTCGACTCTGCTTCCTTCGACAGGATGGGCGGTGTTGGATTCACACGTGACGTCCCCGTGGAGAAGTTCTACCGGGACTGCAAAGTGGGCAAAATCTACGGTGAGTAGCGCACTCGTTCCAGCCCGCCGTTGGCAGTTGTGCAACCAAGTTCACCACATCCGTTGCGTCCGCGTACCAGAGGGCACGTCCAACATCCAACTGCAGGGCATTGCCAAAATGATTGCGGACAAGTACAAATAATGGCCCGCTCGGTGAGAAAGTGCAAGGACATGTCACATTTGCAAATTGCGGTTCGGCGCGGATACATAAAATCATGCAATTAAGTAAACTATAATGTCACGTCGCAAATGGGGTATTTCATCATACGCCTCGTTCACCGACTCCCAGCACATCTCATATCGTGACTGTCCGCATCCCATCCACTAATTGTCCGACCGGTTCAGCTGACGCTGCTCCACCAGCTGAACCACCTGTTCGATTGGCGTCGCCCGCCGTGGTGGGACCAGCGCTTGACGTGGGCGCACCATTCTTGGCCCGCTTCTTTTCGAGCGCGCGTTCCTTCTGCGCCCGTTTCGCGTCACGTTTGGCTGCGTTTCGGGAGGGTCGAGCGGGCTGTTTGTCGGTAGCTGTGGACGCCGGCGGAGTTTCTGGGCGCGGTGCTGGAGGGTCCGGCGCAGTTGGTTCAGGGGCGGGGGCGGGGGAGGAGGAGGAGTCTCCGTCGGTTGGACCATCGTCCGGAACGGTCTCTGCTGTCGAATCATCAGGGACCTTCGCCGCTTTATCCCCACCCGTTTCGCCAGCCCACTGCGCCTCATCCTCCTCGACGCTCGCGCCGTACCCTTCCTGCCACAGCTCCTCGAACACGCGGTTTACGTTCATCCGGTATTTGTCCAGCAGGGCGCGCACGCGCCGAAAGTCCTCCTCGCCCGTGGTCTGCATGATCATTCGTTCGAGCGATGTGGGGTGGTTGGCGGGTGGGGGTGTTTTGGCGGTTGAAGTGCCGGTGGAGGAGGAGGAGGAAGCCCCGGAAGCGGAGGGTGGAGGATGGGGCGCTGTTGGTGTTATGCGGATTTGGGGCGGGCCGGTGGCGGGCCCGGCGAGATTGCGGACGGAGGAGTCTGGGTGGATGTTGGGGGAGGAGCATTGGAATTCGCGAACCGACTAGAGGGGGGGACCACTCACAGTGCTCCCAGCTGTGGTACACGATATGAATCATCCTTCCAACCGGTCTTCCATCCTCCCTCGCCCTCACAATCCACACCGGCTGGCGCATCTGATGCACCGCGACGTCGACGCTCCCCGCCCTAGCGAACGCGACCACCTCCAAATTCTCGCCGTAAGTGCCGTCCCGGCGCATTCGGGCGAGGTGCCGGTCAAAGGGATCGTCCTCGTCGCAGAAGGGCGCGAACGAGTCCCGGTGCTGCGCCATGTAGTCGCACACCTGAGCGCGGATGAGGACATGGTGCGAGTTGGGGTTGCCGTGCATCTGATCCGACAGGGCGCGGAAGAGGCAGTTGCCGTCACCTTGATGGCGAGCGATGCCAAACAGGATTGAAAAGAAGGTGCGAGAGTGCAACCGGAATGCCAATGAACGGATTGGCAGGTCAGACAACAATCACCACTAACCCCGTCCACTTCCACTCACCCGAAACATCACTCAGCCGCAATCCCAGCAGCCTCAGCTGCGCATTCAGCTCCCCACAATCGTCATCGACCCATTGTCCCGTGTTCCGCTCCCGCTTTCCTTTCCCCTTTCCATATGATTCAGAATCTTTTGCGACTTTCGCCGGTGCGGCGTCCGCCGTCTTTGCGCCTGGCTTCTGCTTTCCCTTTGTCGCTGCATCCTTCTTGCGCGCCATTGCTTTTGCTTGTAAAGTCTTTCGTTGGATGGAGGATTGCGAATGACGTCGAACTCGCCCAATTCAATTAAACCGGGAGTAGTGGCCACGGCGGTATCTACAATTTAGTAACATATTCTGGGGTTTTCATGTGTCATTTGCCCACACCTCGAGAGCGATGGACACATTTGCAATTTGGTGAAATGCATGCTCGTCATCTTCTATTCCCTCGCTTCCCTCCAAAAAATTGCAAATGATTACCACTGAAATGCGTTTCCGATATCCCACTTCTCTGCTGCAATTTTCCCCCTTTTCACGCCCTAAGCCCTCCCCATCCGACCCGCCACGATACCCCTAACCCCATCATTCACCACCGCGTCCACGACCGCATCCGCGACGGCCGTGACGTGGACGGGCGGGCTCGGGATAATGGAGCGCGGGAGGAGTGAGGTCAGGGTGGTGGGGAGGAGGTGCGGGAGGGTGAGGGTGGCGGCTGGTGGGGGCGGGTGGGGGGCGGGGGGATGGTGAGTGGGGGGATGGAGGGAAACGGGCAAGTGGCACTTACCGATGGGAAGCGTGATTGGTCGGTCGTCGGAGTATATGAGGCCTGATGTGGAGGTGCGTGTGAAATGGGAGGGGGGTGAACGAAACAAAGGGGAAGATAGGTTCGGGGGTCGGGGGTTTTGAAACCGTCCACCACCAATGATGCGTCGCCAAACTCCACCACACCACACTCACCCGGCCTCACAACAACCCCCCTCCACTGCCCCTCCCGATCGCCTTCCATCACCACCGCCTCGGCCTCCCTCTTCGTCTCGATGTACCGCCGGTCGACCACGAGTTGAGCGGGGAGGGGAAGGTCGGCGGAGGAGATGTAGACGAATGTGCGGATCGAGGGGTAGGTCGGGATGGTGCGGGCGAGGAGGAGGGCTGTTGGGGGTGGGGGGAGGCAAGTGCACAGGTTAGAATGAGTGACGGGGCACCTGGGCGAAGAGTACGGGGCAAAACGTACCTCCGTCTCTATTCAATGACTCGTACCCTCCGCCTCCAGACTGTTCACTCCGTCCCACCGTTCCCCCCGCCATCGACCCAACAGTCTGCGCCGCCATGGACGCAACCGACGCCGCCTGTCTCACGGTAGCCCCGGCAGTTCCTCCAACAGACTGGCCAACACGGTCGGCTCCTCCCACAACGCACTCGACCGCGCCCGTCAGTGCGCGTCCTGCGACCTGTGCAGCGAGACCAACGACGTTGCCCTCACGCACGTTTTTCTTGTACGAGGTGTCGTCGAACAAGGTCCCAACTGTGTACACGACTGCGTCGGTGTTGGCGAGGTGGGAGGCGTAGGATGTGGGGGAGAGGATGTCGGCGGAGTGCCATGAGACCTGGTGCGGACGTGGTAAGGGCGTGGTAACGTGTCGTGTGGTGAAGAGGAGGTGGGAAAGGGTAGGGGCAAGCAGGGGAATCATACCTTTGTAGCCCACAGGGGGACTCTGGATCCTGCAAACGTGGGCTGGCCTCGTCGGCTGTAGAGGCAGAGGCGGCGGGCGGCGGGCAGCGAGGGGGCCACGAACCCATCACCATCTCTCAGTGCCGTACCCGAATCGAAACCACATGTACTTTGACACACACCTGACACTGGCCACCTCTGCCCCCACCGCGACGGCCGCCTTTACGATGTGCTGGCCTAGCACGTGCATGTGCGACGACGATGGTGTTGCGGAGTGTTCGGATTTGAATTGCGATTGAGGTACGCGATGCGATGTGACGTGGGCGGTGGCAGTGAGGGTGGGGACACGCACAGGTCAGCAATGGCATCGGGTGTGGCACAGTGACTGTTTTCTTTCGATGCGTACCGAGAAAGCCCGTTCCGCCGATCACGAGCACGCGCAGGGGAGTCATGGGCAATGGGGAGGAGCGTGGAGTGGTTAAGGATTAGCCGGGGATGAATTTATCCTGACGTGCCTCGGACAAACTCCACAACTGTTTGGTATTTTCAGCTGTGTTTGTACGGCACATCCCACTCGAAATGCCTGGACCGGATGCACAGCTCATCGACACAGTGGAAAGCGGGCAGATCGCGCTGGTGAACAAGGCACTGGATGGTGGTGCTTCCCCAAATGCAAGGAAGCGAGTCACTGTTAGTTGGACCCACAATAAAGACGGTCTCTCCCTAACCAAACGGGACACCATCCAATGCGAAAGTGCTCTTGCGCTTGCGGTTGTGTCAGGAAGGGCGGACATTGTGGAGGTGCTCCTTCGTCGAGGATCAGACCCAGACGTGAAGGTTGAATGGAAAATACCCCTGTGGTACAACAAGACCACTTTTACAAACTGGGACAAATATCGCTGGATTTTTCCGTTCGAGTATCCTTGCTGTCTGGCTCTGGCTTTAGCACAAGGCGGAAACATTCCCCATTTTGGAGACTCTCCTACCGATGTGTACTCGTCTAACGGACCCAACAGGAATTGGAAACAAGAAATGGAAACCGGTCTCATCAGAATGAGCAGGACCGGCGGTGACCTCACCATCGCCGATCCTTCCAAAGACGAGGACGCATTCAGGCTCGTCAATCTCCAACCAAATTTGGACGTGCTCATTGCTCTGCTCCGTGGGGGCGCCAAAGCCACCGACGCAGCCCTCGCGGCTGCAAGGAAAGTTCCAGACCCCCAGTTTCTCACCCTCTTGGAAGCCCAACGTGCTCCGGAACCATCCATCCATCACCTTTCGACCACATCCGCCACGAATCCTCAGAACGTCGCCCTCATAAACGCAGTCGAGCTGAACAGGGCGGATCTGGTCCGGAAGCTTGTCCTCGAAGGAGATGCGGACCCTTCGAGCCGGAAGCGGATGAGTTTCTTACACAATTCCTCCCAACCCTACCGTCAACTTGACTGCGAATCAGCCCTCGTGCTCGCCATTGTGAAAAACAAGGCAGAGGTCGTGAAGGCGCTTCTGGCGAATGGACTTTCTGACTCTGGCCCCGTCGAGTGGCACGTTTGTTGCTCTGCCCGGGACAGTACCCTTCCCGCGTACGGAGCCACATACTCCTACCCGTCAATTCTGGCACTCGCCGTGGGACGAGGCGGGACCGTGCGAGCGTGGGACGGGTCCATTGCACCAGCGCTGCAGACAGACACCGACGTGGGAAAAGTCCACACAAACAAGGTCGGCGCCGAAGTCCGCGTCGACAGGTGGCAGCCTCAAGGCGAACTTTCGGACATTGTGCAAATCGTGCCCAGCTTGGAAGTCGTCTCGATGCTTTTGCACGCCGGGGCGAGTGTCACTGCCGACGCCGAGGCTGCCACGTCGAAGAACCCGGACGTGCGGTTCATTCAGCTTTTGACAAAGCATAAGGAGATTGTGAAGAGGCAGAACGAGGCGCAGTTCCAGGCGCTTTTGGAACGGCACGTGTCGGAGCTCACGACCGGCGCGAGCACGAACACAGTGCAAACTTCAGGTCTTGAACATACCACATTGGCCGATAAAGTGGCGGCACTGGAATTTAAAATCGCGCAACTCACGACAACGCACCAAACGGAACTCGACGCGTTGAAACTCCGCGTCTCGACCCTCGAACGCGACTTGAAAGCGGTGTCAACCTCGGCTCCAACCGAGGCCCGCGTAGCCGTACCGCCGCGCCCCGTGCAAAAGATCATGCACGTCATCCGCGACTTCATGCCGACGGCGCCCGATGAGGTCTTGCTTCAGTTTGGACAGCAAGCGTTTGTGAACGTCGCGTTTGCAGATGGGTGGGCGTCGGTGAGTTTGCAAGCGTTGCGAACCACCCAGGTGGAGTTCACTCTCAAGTCTCACCAAAACGCCCTCGTCAAACCGCCCCAAAACACAGGGCATGAACACCTCAACGCACTCGTCTGGTTTTTTCCCGCTCGTGTGCGTCTCGGAGACACAGGGCCACCCCTCCTCAAGCGACGGATTGCTACCAGGTATAACGCCCCGAATGAGTTCCACATCCACCACACGGCAACTTCCGACGAATCCGTTCTACCCTTCTGCTCCTCCGCCGTCGAGTGTTTATTGGGGAAACTAACGTGTAATCAAATTTGGACGTGAATGGGTGAACGTAATTTGCAATCCGGTGAGATTGTGGTGTAACCAACTACCCCATTTTTGTTCCCGATGTGAAGTATTTTAGGTGATTATTAAATGTGTATTGCTTGATTATTACTCAAGACCTGAACAAAAGTGTTTGTTTTAAGCGTGTAGATCTATTCTACATTTGCAAGGACAATGCATTTGTCCAACATTCACGCCTAGGCCTCGGGGGCGGCCTTGACCTCGACCTCCTTCTTCTCGACCTCGTTGAGCTCCTCGGGGATGCCGTTCTCCTTCTGCCACTTGCGGGCGAGGTAGTTCTGGTACCGCAGCGCGAGCGGGATGGCCGCGTACGTGAGCGAGCCGACGCCGAAGAGCACGGTCGAGATGGTCATTCCGGGGACGTACTGTGGAAGCAAAATGGGTGGGTTAGTGAAGAGGAATAAAAGGAGGTGCGGCACGGTGAGAGCTTACCTGAGGGGCGTCGGAGTTGGGGAACAGGAAGGGAGCGATGATGGACGCGATGGCTTGGCACACCAGAGTGGACGAAATACCAAGTCCGACCTCAGTGGAGCCCTTGAGAGTACTCGCGCGGAACTAGAACAAGGGTGGACATCAACATCACGTCGAGACTTGCACCTGGGGATGGAAACTCACGTTAACAAGGACGGGGTAAGCACCGGTTTGCTGTTCATCAAATGTAACCAAGGGCTTCGTCAGCACCAAACCACAGGCACTCAACACGCGGGACAAAACACGTACGAAAGTCGTGAAGAAGAACAAGGCGTATCGCGCAGAGTTCGGGATGAAGCCCGGGTCGGTCGCGGTCGGGGGGTTGCGGGCGGCAGCGGTGAGGAGGGCGCTTCCGATAAAGCACACGAGGGTCGGGATGATGCCGTGCCACACGCGCTCCCGGGTGTAGTCAGAGTGCCACGAGTTGCCGACGTAGTAGAAGATCGCGGCTGCAGGCAGTCGAAGTCAAAGTCAGTGACTACAAAGTGAGGGGGGGGGGGGGGGGAGAAGGCGGTGCAACGTACCAAAGTTGGGCCATGCGGACATGAAGTTGGCAGAGAGCGCCGTGGTGTAGCCCATTCCGCCCAGAATGGAGGGCAAGAAGTTTGCGGCGCCGAGAATGCCGACCGACATGCAGACGTAGCTGAGCATGAACTGTTGGGGTACGTGTCAGTTTCCCTTGACGAGACATAGGTTTCGCATCAGTGAAAGACGAGACTCACCAGCCAGTGCGCGGGTTGGGCAAAGACAGTAATGGCCTCCTCGAAGATGAAGTTCTTGTCGTGCATCGAGGGCGCGTGCGAGGGGAGACGGCGGATGGCGACGTCCTGCTCTTCGGGGGTCTGAAGTGCAAGTCGAATGTGAGTAATTCCGCCCGGTGAACACCGTGTGGTGACGTGTGTGACTTACAAGGTACGAAGTCTGCGAGTGTGGGAACTCAAGGAGGACAAAGTACAACACGGTGCCAAGGATAACAGCAGGCGCGCCTTCGAGGATAAACACCCATTGCCATGCCTTGAGACCACCAACACCATTGAGTCCCTCCATTGCGATCGCGAGCAGCCCGGAAACACCGCCGGCGAACCCGGACGCAGAGTAGAACCATCCGTTACGTGTGGCACGTTCGGTGGGTTTGAACCAGAAGCTAAAGTAGTAGAAGACGCCCGGGATGAGACCGGCCTCGCACAAGCCGAGGAAGAAGCGCGCGGCGAGGAGGCCCGCGGCGTTCTTGCAGGCGGCCATGCACATGACGACGATACCCCTGGAATGGATCAAGGTTGTGTGAGCGGGGGAATGGGGGAAGGGGGGAAGGGGAGAAGGGTGCGTACCATGTGACCATGATTCGGGCGAGCCAGACACGGGCGGAGAATTTTTTGAGCCTGGTGAGGTGAAGAAGAGGTTGTGTGAGTGGAAAGAAGTGATGAGGAAAAAGAGCAAGAGGGCAATACCCACATGATGTTGGAGGGAATTTCGGCGATGAGGAAGCCCCAGAAAGCGAGGGAGATAGCCCTGTGAACGAGAGAGAGGTGAGCGGCGGGGACTTGAGATACCGGAGTTCGGAGTGCGGAATTAATTACCAGTTGAATTCGACACCCTGAGTTCCAAGGCTGTTTTCGATACTGTCTGGTGACTTGGCGTTCAGAACCTGAATGATGATGTTTACTGTTAGTCAGGGTCCATCCGCGGGAGTGTATGTAAGGTGCCCAACATGCCTTGACGTTCCCAAGGTTGACACGGTCCTGGCAAACGGTACGTGAGCTTTTTCTTGAAAGAATCCGGCAGACCAAACAGTCTCTCGACTTACAATGTAGGCAATGACGTACATGAACCACACAGGGAAGGTGATTCGCAGGTCGAGTTTGCGGAGGAGGCGTCTTTCCACTTCGGGGTCCCAAGTGACTGGAGGCAGCTACGGAACGATTCATTGGATCCCGTGTTACAATTCCCGAAAAAAACAGGTTGGGCAAGCCGCGGTGTGCCTCCCACCATTTTGTCCTCCTCGGTGATGAGCTTGCCGTCCTCCGAGCGGGCAGGGCGGAAAAAGTTGCGTATGTCGTAACTTCCCGTCTCCACGACATGTTTGGGTCTTTAGCGTGGCATTGGAGTTGGCGAGAGCGGGGAAATGACGGTGGTGGTGAGTAATGTCAGGGAGACGCAGCCCGCACTGTCTCTCGCGGCAGAAGTGTGCGCTCACCCGTAGTACACCATAGCTGCGAGGTGGGGTGCTGCGAGATGTTTTTCCAAGAACGAGCGACCGAGAGTGGGCGGACAGTTCTCTTTTCAAGGAACGGTGCGTCGGCGAAACAGGATCTGTGCCACTGTCCGCAGCAGGCGGCCTGAACGCCCTCTCCCTCCGCATGGCTCCGAAGTCTCGCATCCGCAATCCGTCTCCCTGCGTTTTGTGCTGTTTCATTGCGGCTGCAGCGATCGCCGACTCTCGGAATCATGTCCATTGCTTGTGCTTCGTTGCGTCCTGCTCCTCCGCCAACCCCCGGATTTCATTCGCAAGGTGGCCTTGGGAGGCGTCTCGGAATCTCCGGAAAGCTCCCCCNCCCCCCCCCCCCCCTTGCCGACCCAAAAACGCCTCGCGAAGCCCACTCATATCAGTTCAGAGCAAGTCCGCAAGGCGCACATACGTCCACCTTACATCACCACTGCGACGTTCCGGTCACCGAATCACTCCATCACTTGCACTTCTTTCCGAGACCATGGGAGACAGGCCGTGGCTTCCGGTGTCTCCAACCTGAGTCGGAGGTAGTCGGAGGTTGTCCGCTTTCTGGTTTGCTTCTGGGCACCGATGACCTTTGTGCATGTGCCTCTCGAGCGTGTTGTTCACCCCACAACTAGTGAATACAAGCCGCGATAGAATCAGTTCATTGTTGTCCTGCCTGAGCGCTCGCCGACGTCGAATGAATGTTGCGTGCAACTTGGCTTTCTCGGTCCAGCCAATCTCTACGCTCCATGCCATAGTCAGAAAGACGGGTTTTCAAAGCTGGATGAATCAAATTGATCAACAGGTCGGCTTACAAAGTTTCAGCCGACTTGGTGAGCTGTGGGTTTCAAAGCTGGATTAACCATATTGATCCACATGACAGGTCGGCTAATTAGATTAATACACATGTCGGTTCACAGTCTGTTGTCTGTTCCAGCCGAGTGTCTGCCGCCGTTTGTTGGTGTTTCAAAGTTTGTTCGATTGCCTGCCTGAATGCCTCGGTATCGAACATGGTGTATGCTTGCCTTTTTGGGGTGACGTCTCCTTCTCCATAATCTTGCGTGTCCTGCGCCCGTTGTCGCAAATTTGCTGTTCCCAATTATATTGCCTTCACACAATGGCGCAACTCAACGTCTTGAGAAAGTACTCAAGTTATCGATTGTCCCCCCCCCCCCCCCCGCTGCTCTGGCTCGGTGCACTGGAGTCCGGAATCCGAGCGAGCGTTCATGTTTCCCTCTGTGAATACTTACATCAAATGTGCAAGCGAAACGTGATGTGTGCGACTGTGGTAACCCTAAAGAACGACTTGTATTGACGTATTGGATGGAGCAGATGGGTTAGTATTGAATGTGTCCTAACAAGGCAGTGTGTCTCCGAGACGCCCCCAGGATACATGGAATGCAAAACAGGCATAGAAATGCGTTCCGTATGCTCGGGCAACAAAGGATCGCTTCCCCCAACTAGGGTTGGAGTGTCACTTACGAATTTGGCAAGATTCGGCAACCGGTGTGAAGACGAATGGGGCTGGGAGACACACACTGTGACCTGATTTAAATAAAATTGGAATCATCGCTCATCTCTCCCCATGATGAAAGACGCGGTGTGGAATTCCATCTCGGACGATCTTCAACACTTCTCCGACCGCACCAAACGACCTACGACCTGAGTTATTCTCGATGGTTCTGCGCGAACATGAAGTTGTTCTACGTGTAATTAATGATGTGAGGGTATTGAAGATTCAAGATATAACGTATTCTATATTACTTTTCGTTTTCATTTGTCTCATTTACAACATCAAAAACCCATCAACCATCTCTCCCGCATTATTTTCCGCTTGGCCATTGTGCCTTGACGCAGTTCCCACAACACACAGTCTTTCAAAGCTTAGACCATTTTCGCCAAGAGATATTCCTGCGAGTATCACATTGACCAACACAACGGCTCTGTACAATACCAGACTTTCACCACGCAACCTTGGCCAGGACTCCATTGGGCCACAACCTGACGCAAAGTTTGCGCATCTCATCCGCAAACAGGATAAAGATGGCAAAACGGAATTGGAAGAATCCAAAACTCAACCAGCACCAACGCTGTGCCAAAGAGGGTTTGGATCCATGGCACTTATGTGACGAACACGGCGATAGCCACCACAATGAATGCCACAAAGAATATCCATGGATTTGGTTTCTTGAACACAGGGTTGGATTGCAAGATGGACCATCTTTTGTTACGAACAGACAGGAGGTTGCCCAGCTGGAGAATAACAAGGGTGACAAAGTAGACGCATTGTCCTTGCGTCTTGAAGTAAACAAGTTCGTCGTTTGTGTATCCATAGAAGCCATCTTGGTAGTCCTCAAATGCGAAAAAGAGCGTGCTCATTGGGACACCAGCGTATCTCCAAAAGTAAAGAAAGAACATGCCATGTGATATTACAGTCATCATGGTCCCAATGAACAGATAGCTCTGAAACCAAGAAAGTCAGATAGAGTACCATTTGCAATCAACCACATAGGTCACAAACCTGGAGATAGATTTTCAAGTTGATAAGGTGATTGCGCTTGTGATTTCTCAGAGGTAGAGTGAGGAGATTGAATTCTTCACTTTCCATGATCAAAGCAAGTGAAAGGAACAGATCTGTGAAGACACAGATGATGATCATCAGGAAAGAACTGAGTGGCAGCGGAACACCAAAGTAAATGTTGAGAATAACTGGCCAGATCTTGGACCAGCTGCCCACAGGGAGGAGGTACAAGATGACCTTTTGGAGGTTCTGAAATACTAATTGACCCAGGCAGACTGCAGTAGTAATTGAATTAAAAGTGCCAAGGAGAACAAGAGTTGCCACTTCAATGGCGACGTCACTGCCAGTCGAAATGGCAATTGCAACGTGACCTGCTTTCAGTGCGGGAGCATCACTCACTCCATCTCCAGTCACCGCGACAACGCAATGGTGGCTTTTGAACTGATTCACAATGGTCAACTTTTGCTCTGGTGTTGTTTGTGCAAAAACAATCTCCGAGTATCTGCAGACGACATCCCATTGAGCATCTGTAAGATCACCAATATGCTTGCCCTCAAGGACCAAACTCACTGGAATGAAGCCATTCTTGTCCACACTTTTGGGTTCTTTGACAGCTAAGGAAATGTCCATAATCGAATAAGGCTCTCCCTGGTGAGTCAAGATCCCAACCATGTGCCCAATTGCCACCGCCGTAAGGCCAAAATCGCCAGTCACCATGAAAAATTCCATACCAGCTCTATGGCAGTTGGCCACCGTCTGCGCTATTTCAGGCCTTGGAGGGTCAATAATTGCAATCATCCCAATGAGTGTGAGATCTCGGAAGCACTTTGTGGTGAGCTCATCAGTGAGAGCATTTGAATCAAGAGCATTGTGGGGCAAGTATTGATGAGAGCAGAGTGCGAGACCATTTCTCCTGCAGAGCTATGGCAGATGCCACAATGTTGTCATGGAGTTCCATTACTTTGTTCCCAGCACTGCTCCAGTATGAGGTGCATGCTACACAACCTAGGTGAGCTGCACGAGCCTGTAAACTGCAGGAACGTGTATATATGATCAGATGTACATAGCAAGACATAATGTGCATAGAACTCACCTGCAGGAACGTGATGCCAAACTTAGGGCACGTCCTGCAGGTGTGCACATCTAAACCCGCGGCCACAGTAGTGGCACAGCAGCTAATACCCAACACTCATACTACACTATATACTCCACGTTAGTGGATGTCAGTGTGACAGTGCAAGCAGGTAAGACAACATCCAGTGCCCCTTTCACATACACCAAGAACTCAGACACAGAGTCAGTGTCGACACCGGATCCAAACATGCGTAACATCCATTTGTTCTTGGAGTTGAAAGGGATGCTGAAAGATGGTTTATTGGTCACGCGGATGCTATCAGTTGATGCAATTGATTCTGCAAACTGAAGAATGGTGGCATCTGTGGCGTTTCCGTTCACTGGAGACTGAGTGGCAGATCCTGGCGCTGTATGGCTCCGGTCAAATGTGGCTTCATTGCAAAGGGCAGCAGCTTTGAAGAGCTTGTTGCTACACAACCTTGGTGAGCTGCACGAGCCTGTAAACTGCAGGAACGTGTATATATATGATCAAACATACATAATATGTTGTAGCGCACACAGAACTCACCTGCAGGAACGTGACGCCAAACTTGGGGCACGCCCTGCAGGTGCACTCATCTAAATACATGACCACAGTAGTGGCACAGCACTTAACACCTCACACTATATATACCATGTCAATGGATGTCACCTGAGGCTATGGTGACACTTGTCCAGTGCATTGTTCATAGGGGCAATAGTCCAATTGAAGCCCTCAGATGGAACTGAGTGCAATGTTCCATCTGCAAATCCGAATGCCATGACTTGCATGGTGTTTTGCGTGAGCATGCCTGTCTTGTCAGAGCAGATTACGCTCACACAACCCAGAGTTTTGATGGTGGCAAGCAATTTTGGGAGGACATTGACCTCTTTCATGCATCAAGTAATCAGACAGAGAGTACTGGTCACAGCCATTGGCATTCCCTCGGGGATGAACGCAACAACACAGCCCATCAAGGTAACTGTGGTACAAAATATTGGTGAGACAATAATCAAAAACTCTCAACGATGCAAGCCACCCACCCAAAATGCCAACCACGTTGATGAACAAAACGTGAGTGACACGCAACCATCCCACCCATGTGAGCAAGATTATTGTGGCAAGAACAACTGTGAGGAGCACAATAATCTTGACAAAGCGGTTGATTTCTTGCTTGATCAGGGTATCTTTTTGTTCTGTTGTAGCTGTGAGCTTTGAAATGCGACCCATCACGGTTCTGGCCCTGGTGAGAACCACAATTCCTTTTGCAGAGCCATTCATCTGTAAGGTACGGGACATTATCAAATCATGTACTCAGGTAGGAACAAAACATACCATATGTGTTCCCATCAGCGCAATATTCTTCAACTCCAGGAAGTCTGGATCGGTCATGTCAATTCTTCTGTCCACTTCTTCACTTTTGCTGGTAAGAATGGAGTGATCAAATCTAGCATCCGAGGATGCCTCAATGATTCAAAGGTCAGCAGGAACTTTGTTTCCCAAGGAAAGCAAAACAATGTCCCCACAGACGAGCTCGGTGGCAGGGATATGAGAGAGATCACCATTGCGTAGAACAGTGCATTTGGATGGCATGAGATTGAGAATTGAGCTCATGATTTTATGGGTTGACCAGTCTTGGAAGGCTGGAGGGACAAACATTCAAGTTGCATTGCGTGAATATGGTACTTACAAGTGCAAAAGGAACGAACTGAAAGTGAAGCCTGAAGGAAAATAACGATCATGACTAAGATTCCAAGTGCCAAGTTTGTTGTCAATGGTGGAGCGGAGAGCGGCCTCCAGCATAGGAAGAACATGAGGACTCCAACCCAAAGTACAGAGCAGAATCCACTGAAGAAGTATCCAAGGATCTTCCAAAAATACTTTGGCTTTGCTTGGGTGATGATGTTGGGACCATCCTTCTGTCGGTGTCGCTGTTGAACTGCTCTTTCCAGTCCCACCGCAGGATCAACGTTGAACACCTTGCACATTCCATCCGTTGTCAATTTGTGGAACTCAATGTTTGCAAAATAATCTGCATCAGAGCTTTTCCCCAGGACGACTGTAGAAACGCACGATTCCAAGGTGAGAGTACCTGGTGAAGAACAAACGGACCAAGGTCAGAAGGTACGGCTCACACGAAAGTTGATTATTGACAGTGCGAAGTCTGCCAATCACCGTGACATGTCCAGGTACTCACGAAATTGAACCACCACTTCTGGGGCAGTGGAAACTATGTTCGTGGCTTTGTCCTCCCATGTGACATGAGAAACCTTTCCAGCAGGTCCCTGCACATCGAGACGTGCATCACTCTCAATGATCCGTTGGAGGAGAGCATGCTGCGCTCTGGCGCCGCCCAGCTCCAGATTGTCTTCCCAGGACTCAGTTGGCACCAATTCACTTGCAGGCATCTTAAGGGAACTTTGCATGATGAAGGGTCAAGAGATGCATAGCTACGAGCAGATATGTATTAAAGGATTGGTGAGCCCGGATAAAATTTTGGCCACGTGCTCTTGGGCAAAGATTGGTGGTATGTTGTCGCAGGGGCCGGTCAAGGACACACCAATCTTGGTTACTGACGGCCCACTGACAGCATCAAAGTTAAGGTTCATCTATGCACATGCTCCGTCTAGCAACAATAACCCACTCCGTAACAATAAATGAGTGTTCGATGAGGACCTGACTTCGCCTGTTGGTGGTGAAGTGGGAACCGCGAACCCTTCCGGATCAGGCACGTAAAGCCATAAAATTGCACCTGGGATCCTCCGTAAATCCAGTGACACCAAAATGAATTGTTTGAACGTTATGGCCTTTGATTTCCAAGAACCAGCCAAATTTATCTCGCATAGGACTTGTGTATCAGGAGGCACTCAACATTAGAGAGTGGTCAATTATGTAGCTTGCGCAGCACTCTCGGCATGTAGTGCAGTCTAGCGTTCACGTCATACCAGTATCTAATGGCGTCAGTGTAAAGGACACGTTCGCACTGCTGTTAGAGTGCAAAGCTCCGGATCGTCGCATTCCCCGCGCTTGATTCAAACAACGCAAATTGGCTTGACCTTCACTTTACCGCACTCCTCAAAGCTACTTTTTGTGAAACTGGGAGTATCCTTCCGTGGTGTCTGTGGTGAGTGACTCAATCGCTTCCGTCCATGAATTTTTTGGCCTGAGGGGTGCCGGATTATCCTTGTCCTCTATTGAGTGAGTGACTCAATGCATTCATACCTCCATGATAAAAGGGACACAAACACTTAACATCTTTATTTACCCTCAACTTGAACAGAATCCCATTCCTATCAACACCACAAAACCCTCAAATCAAACACCATGGGCAAGTCTGCTGCGCTTCAAGCGCAGATATACATCTGGCTCATGCAGTACGCCGTTGCTCACCCGACCGCGACGGTCGCCGTCCTTATCTTCAAGGCGAATGTGGCCCTGGCGTTCCTGCATGCACATCCACTTGGACTAGTCACGGCCGGTGTTGCGACGCTTGTGATCGGAACAGCCGCTGCAGAAGTGATTGAGAACCGGGAGAAGATTACGGCAATGCGGAGGCAGGGGAAGACTTGGGAGACTATATTTCGTGAACTGTTTTAGGCACTCTGCGGGTGGGAAGGACCCACACCCGTATCAAGGGGTACTGTTTGACGGACCTCCTAAGGTACAAACAGTCAAAGACACTTACAGTATTTGTGTTACAGTAGTATGGTGATTTGCAGTTGTATATAGTATTACCGTCTTGAAAATTTCCCGTCATGCATCCGTTCAGACGTTATATGTGCTACAAGCAAACAAATTTTCTATGTCACCAGCGTTGCCAAATAACGATCGCAATAAGGTATTCGTAGGAGGGAGGAGGGTTTGCAAAGCGGTGATATTCATTGTTGGGACCCTCGTCTCACACTTCCTCCATCCACTTTCTCCACTTGAGCGCCTGCTCCCGCATATCCGCATACACTTTCCGTTTCCGCTCATGAAACTCTCGCAGTGCAGTATCTCGCGTCGGGTGCACAACGTGGTCGGGGGCCTGCGTGGCGGTGAGACGGAGGATGGTGGTCGTGAGTGGAATTGGGGGTGGGTTGGAAGCGCCAATGGTGGATTTGGCGTTCACTCCGGGATCACTCGAGGAGGACTCGGTGACAAAATGGGCGTGAGCCCCGAGAAGAGCGGCGCCAAGAAGAGAGGTCGACGTCGGGTTCGGTGGGATAATGACGGGTCGACCTTCACATTGCATTGCACGGAGCGCGTTTAACACACCACCACACCACCTGTCATTCCACTCGCTCTCACCCAACTCAACTCACCCGTAACATCCGCAACCGTCTGCACCCACACATCATTCCCGGCCAACCCGCCTCCCATCACGATCTCCTCCACCTCAAGCCCACCACCACCGTCCCTCCCGCGCCCGGCCTCCATGGCCTCGACGACCTCTGCAATCCCGTACGCGAGCGCCTGCAGCGTGGCGAGGTATAGGGTGGCAAGGTGGTGCGTCGATGTCGGAGCGTGCAGCGGGATCCCCGAGACGGTTCCGAGGGCGTGCGTGTGCGGGTGGGGGGAGCGCGCACCGTGGAAATCGGGGAGGACGTGCAGGTGGCGCGTGAGATAGTGGAATGAGGGAGAGGGAGAGGGAGAAGGGTCGTCTGGTGTGCTTGGAGAGGCGAGGGTGGGAAGGAGGGTGTTGAGGTAGTTGGGCACGGAGAGACCACGGTCCGCTGCTTCAGAGGAGACGCTCGCGTACGCCGAGTGCGTGCCAATAACGTGGTCGATCTTTTCGCGGGGTGGGGGGTGGCGGGTGGCGGGTGTCAGCTATCACATCAAAACCCTTTCCCCCCCATCACATCACAACACCAACCGCAGCCCCAACAGCCCCCTGCCCGCCCTCTGTAACCCACCACCCCTGATCGCCCAGCCTCCCTTCATACGGCCCCCACACCCCCGGAACGTCCACGGCGCGCGTGGTCGCGACGTAGTGGCACGCAGAGGTCCCGCACGTGCTGACCATGCGGCGTTCGAGGCGGGATCGCAGCGCGGTCACGGTCGAGTCGTCCCCGCCCGCCCCAACACCGACGGCAACGCACCCCGCCCACCCCGCATGCGCGTCCACGAGCGCCATACCCACGGGTGTCCCGGCGTTCAAGCCCATCTCCTTCGCGGCTCGGGCCGAAAACCCGCCTGGGACGGGGTGCCCGGGTGGAAGGACCGCGGGGTGTTGACCGCCGAGAAGGGAGTAGGCCGTGTCGGGACCAAGGGGTTTGAGGTTGGTGGCATGCCAGAGTGGGGGTGTGTGGACGTATCGCGTGGTGGTTGGGTTGGTGGACCCGAGGGCTTGCTCTTGCTCGGGAACGGGACCGGGCTCCCGCTCGCACACGGACGAGGCAAAAAACGAGCACCCGCTCCTCTCCTCCCCCTCCGTTGCTCTCCAGCACATCCACTCGGGCAGTTCCACGGCGTGCTTAATCCTTGCCCAGTGCGCGGGCGGGAGGTTGGCGTGGAGCCAGGCGAGTTTGGGGAGGGGGTGTTCGGGGTCGAATGTGCCGCCGAGGGAGGGGAGGATGGAGGGGTAGGTACGGGCGATGTGGTGGGCCTGTGAAGAGACGTCACGTGATTCCAACCAAGACACTCGGACACGTCATTGACCACAACCTGACTCTGCGAGTCAGGCCCCCCGTCCGGCGGACAAGAGTATACCGCTCCGCGAGTCACTCGCTCAGGCCTCGGGTTCTCTCCGCGCGGGACATTCGCGCTTTGCGCAAGGATCACTCGCCTCCGGCGGACTCCTCGGTCGCTTAGGCCTATACGCTCCGCGTGGATCAATCGCCTCCGGCGGACAGCCTCGGTCAGTGCCTAGCGGCGCTTAGGCCTCAGAGTCCTCCCTTCGCTCGCGTCGCTCGCCCCCGCGTACCAACCATTTTCACTGCCCTATGATCCATCCACAGCACGACATTCTGGTCATCGGGATCCCCTTGCCTGACCGCCACGGCTTCCTTCTCCGCATCCAGCACCGCCATTGAACACGTGGCATCAAACCCAATCCCCATGACCTCATCCGCACTCGTGTGCGACCGTTCCATCACCTCCCGCACGACTTGGACCGTGCTTTGCCAGATGTCGCGGGTGGACTGGTGGTAGAATGAGGGCTGCGGGTGCCATGTGCGGATGGGGGAAGCCGCGGATGCGAGGAGTCTATTTTTTTTTCGTGCGATCGGTGATCGGCGGTCGGTGGGGGATGGGTGAGAGTGGGGGAGAGATTGGCGCGGAAGAAAGGCGGGGGATGGGCGGCGAGTGAGCGTGGGAGAGGGAACCGGTTGACGATCGACAGCTCCAACCAACGACGACCAGTTGACGCCACCCACGTTCCGTTCCCGTCGATGACGCACGCCCGGACGCTGCCCGTGCCGACGTCCACGCCCACGTAGCGGTGTGTCTCGCATGCAGCCATCATCGACGTGGTGGTTGTGCGGGGCCGCAGCAGGTGAGGCGCAGACGTCTGTGCCACTTTGACCGCAGCCGCACTCCTCCCGCCTGCACACCGGATCAATTCTAGCATTCCAAGCCTCCTGCGCCAACTCAAAATAAAATGCACGATGCTCCCCTCAATCGCCCTTCCCATCACATCGCCGGAATCCCACTCTCCTGCTCTCTTTTGCCTCCTCGCGACTTACTCGCCTCCGTCCCCGCTCGCTCCCCCCGTATGCCGCCATTGGCGATCCGTATTCGTATCCGCCAGCGCACGCTCTGGACGGGCACGGGAAAGGGGCAAGGCGCGGGCAAGGGCGGGTTCCCTTCGAGGTCCGTCTGCACGAGGTCTGAGTTCTGGGGTAGGACCAGTGTGCCGGACTCTCGGACCTCGCGCTGTACCGCCATGTCACCAGCTTGGCATTGGCATTGGCGGGTTCCTGGCAAGGAGGCGACACCGAGTGACGGGGCACTTGATTGCCACGCCCATAGGCCGAGCCCGCCGAAGACTGGTTTGGACACGAGTGGACAGATTTGTGTGCTATGTTTTGGGCTTCATTCTTGCAGATCTATTGCTCGGTGCTTGGAGTGTTCCATGGTTCCGCAGCAGTATCTGTAAGCGGCGGAGAGTAGTCATCAACCTCCCCGCCCTTCGCCCTCTTCCGAGATCTTGCCAACCCGCGTGTAATTTAATTCAGTCGGTGTGTTGCCATAATTCAAGTGCTGCTGTGGTCTGCTGTGGTCATCACTCGGCCGAAATCGGGCCGACGGTTGCTCGCGAAACACGCAACGCTCAACACCTGCACTCCCCCGTCCCACGCAGACACACGCAAGCACCAAATGACACTCGACGCCGACGCCCAAGACTACACGGACCCGCTCTCGTGGTCTGACACGTGAGTTGTGTTACGCACCGCCGATGTCGCTGCGCCCTGCCAGTTAGGCAGAGTCCCTTACCACCTGACACCCTCTGCACTCTTGCACTCTGCCACCGCCAGGGAGAAGGGCGCTATGAAGGCGCTGAAGGCAGGTCTCAACACAGCCGCGCTCTCCATCCAGCAGATGCGGTATGTCACACGTCCACTCTCATGACTTGCACACCGCACGTCTCACACGATGCTCATCCAACACAGCGACGCCCAGGCCGCCGCTCCGCCCTACCCCACGCCAACCGGCATCAAAATCACGCCCGTGAGCGTACCCCGCACGCCCGTGGCCGGTCTCGAAGACGACGCCAGTGGGACGTTCCCTGCCGAATGGATCGAAAAAGAAGATGCTGGGGAGGACACACCCGTGCTCATCTACTACCACGGCGGGTAAGGGTCGTTGTGGTGCTCGCGTTCACCCACGTCACTTTAACGCTGACCGGGTTCCCTCGTGCTTCTGCCATCTGCCATGTGCCATCTATCTGCCACCTTCCACCTACCACCTCCCTCCCCCCCCNGGCTACTGCATAATGTCCCCCCTCACGCACCGCGTGATCACCACATCCCTCGCCGCTCAGAACCTGCGCGTACTCTCGGTCGACTACCGCATGGGCCCCGAGCACGTCTTTCCCGCAGCGGTCGTCGACGCGGTCAATGCTTATAGGTTCGTGCTGGAGGGTGGTGTGCGGGCGGGGAACGTGTGTTTGGCGGGTGATTCTGGTGGGTGTCGTTGGGCGGGGGGGGGGTCGAGCGACGGAGGCCTGCGAGCACAGCGAGCACCGAGGCCTAAGTGCCACGAGGCGCTGACCGAGGACCGAGGACCGAGCAAATCGAGGTTGACCGCCGGAGGCGAGTGATCTGCAAAGCGGAATGATACAGCAAAGAGCGAGTATTGGACCGAGGCCTAAGCACGAACACCTACTCGTCTGCTTTTGCTTCTGATTCTGCTTCTGATTTCATTTCCACTTCCACTTCCACTTCTCATCATTTTTTCGCATCGTCGTCGCCTCTCTTAGCCGGCGGAGGCCTCACCATTGCCACGGCCCTGTACTTGCGCGACCAAGACGTGCTGCCTCAAGTCGCCGGAATCACGCCCATATCGCCCGTAAGTTTAGCTATGGCTCTTTAGCTTCACTTGCACTTGCACTTGCGGTGCCCTGATCGACCTCTATTGTTTTTGTCATTTGGTAGTGGATCGACCTGACTGGAAACTCGCCCACCATGGCCCTCGCCGACGAGTTCATGGTCGACATCATCGGGCACGGCAAGGACGCCATCCGCGGGAGTGAGTACTCTGCTCCCTTTGCGTTGCTGTTCTCCCCGTTCAACCCTTTATCCTCCCCTTTTACCCACAACCAACCACCTCCGCACTCTTAGTGGTAAACGGCTACGCCCCCGGCGCCCTCGTATCCAACACACTCGCGTCCCCGATCCTTGACGTTCCCAAGCCGGACAAGAAACTCCCGCCCTGTCTCGCCTCGCTCGCGACGGTGGACAGGTTGTTGGGGGAGGACCTCGCGTATAGTATCAAGAGGATCGAGGCTGGCGAGACGCTCGTGGTGGATATTTACCAGGATCAGTTCCATGTGGGTTAGGTGGTCACGCGGGCGGGCGGGTTTCGTGCCGTCTTTTTCGTATCGGTACGAGGTTACTGACAAATGTTCCACGTGCGCTCCCGCACCACCCCAGGTATTCCAATTCTTCCCCTTCCTGACCCAAACCGCCATCTGCCACGCGCGCATCTCGTCCTTCATCCACACCGTAACGTCCGGCTCCACCGTCTCCACCGCCTTCACGCTCATCGATTACGAGGGCAAGACGAGCGAGATCGAAGACGGCGTGGCGGATCTTCGCAAGAGGCTCGAGGGGTATTACAAAAGGATGAAGGACCAAGGGTTGGATAAGGGAAGGACCAGAGGGGAGATGGAGGTGTATGACCAGGCGCTTGTGGTGCAGGCGCAGGTGGCGGCGTGAGGCTGTCAGCCATTACGTTTTGAAAAAATATGGAGCCGGCGACAAGGAGCCACGAGCTTTCGTTTTATCTTACTTGAATACTTTCCCCCCCCCCCCCTCTTCATGTAGTCTTGGGTGCAATACGAAGTGAAAAAACGGTCGTAACCAAGAATGCTTGTGTGTGAAACGTGTCTGTATTGAATTATTTTTCTAACGTGGCAACCCCTGCTCTACTTCTATCATCTAGTACTCCGCCTCGAACACAGCAGCGGCGCCCATTCCTGCAACCACACACAGCGTCAGCTGATCCAAACCAACAAACACCACAACCCCCCTTCTTGAACGAAACGCGTATACGCACCAGTTCCGATACACATGCTAGTGACGCCAACCTTCTTGCCCGTGCGCTTGAGCTCGGTCAGCAGCGTGGCGACCTGGCGAGCGCCCGTGGTGCCCAGGGGGTGGCCGAATGCTGCGCGGGGACGAGTGTTAGGTTTCTGTTGCAGTGTCCGGTGTGGGAAGTGGCACAACTGTACTCACCAATGGCTCCTCCCTTGGGATTGACCTTGACAGGGTCCAGTCCGAGCTTCTTGATGCAGTAGACGGCTTGGGAAGCGAAGGCTTCGTTGATTTCGCTGGGGAGGACGACACCACAAGACAAAGAAATGATTAATGGCATTGCGATCGTAGCTCTGGAATTTGTAATCTATACTCTGCACTCACAAGACTGCAGAGCGCAGACAGAGACGTGTCATGAAACGAAAGACGGGGCAGTGGTCAAACTTCCCTTTCATTGAGGAATAGGGACGCATTCAAAGGTAATTACCGTCAACCTGGTTCTTCGTGATGCCGGCTTTGTGCAGAGCGATGGGGATGGCGTATGCCTGCGCGAGTTACAGTAAGTTCAATGTTCTCACATTTGAGCACGTTCTCATTGACACTTACAGGGCCGATACCCATAACTCTAGAAATCGATTCGCCGGTACATGGTACAACACACTATTCAGACAACATCCCCCAAACCAAAAACATGTGCGCACTCACCGTGGAGGCACTCCCACAACTGCAAACGTGACAAGCTTGCCCTTGATGGGCAGCTTGAGCTTCTCCGCGGTGGACCTGCGCATGAGCAGCACGGCCGCTGCGCCGTCCGAGACCTGCGAGGCGTTTCCGGCCGTGGTGGTGCCGTCCTCAGAGCTTCATGTCGTATGGATGTTAGTCATGACACAGCGCGCGGACCCCACACGAGTCACGACGACTCACAATGCGGGCTTCAGCTTCGCCAGTGCCTCCTTGGTAGTACCCTCCCTGATGCCATCGTCGCGGTCGGCAATGACCTCTCCGTCGTCGGTCTTGACCTTGATCTTGAGCACCTCCTCATCAAAGTGTCCCTCCTTCCACGCCTTGGCGGCGCGCCTGTGCGACTCGGCCGCGAACGCGTCCTGCTCCGCACGAGAGATCTTGTAGTCCGCGGCGACGTTCTCCGAGGTCAGGCCCATGGGGAGCAGCACGTCAGCGATGGTGGTGGAGGACTCGACCAGGTTGTCGGAGATCTCGGACATGGCTCCGGCGCCGTAGAATTTGGTCATGGATTCGACGCCGGCGCCGATGCCTGCGTTCAAAAGTAGAACAGAGGGGTGAGGGTGGAAGGGTTCAACGGTCAGGATGGTATGCTTACCGATGTCGATGTATCCAGCCTTGATTGACGAGGCGATTGCTGGAAGAGTGGGGGAGGGGAGGTATGTAAGAATAAGTCGACGCTATACCAGTAAAAAGTGCGAGGTTACGCACTGGCAACAGCTTGGAGACCGGAGCTGCATTGGCGGTTGACGGTGGATACAGAAGTCTCAGAGGGGAAGCTGGGAATAGGAGATGGAATGAAAAGAGAGGAATGAATTGGTCGTTTCAAAATCATGTCTCGGAGCACGAAACTTACCCAGCTGCGAGAGTAGCGACACGGGCAGCGTTGGCACCACCGCCAGGAGGCAACACGTTGCCGACCTGAACATCCTCGACAAGCTTCTTGTCAAGACCGACTTGGTCGCAAACCCCAGCGAGCACCTGTATCAATGAATGAGGATAAGCGGTTGGATTGGATTGTGAGTTGCTCCCGTTTTCATGTGGGTCTACTACGAGGCAACCCACCTGAGCGAGGTATTCCTCTGGGAGCACAGCAGCGAGCGGACCCTTACGCGCACGAGTGATGGGCGTGCGGAGCGCCGCGACGATTACGATATCATTCGGCGATTTGACACCGATTTGGCCTTGGGACGGGTATCGCACAGCACAGCGGCATTTGTAAGACGCGACGCACCACCGGTGATACCCAGCCGTGACCCCAGCATCAGGCTCCACGCGAGGTCTCACCTAGTTCGCCCTTCCCGGTCTTGCCCGCCTTGAGATGTGCACTGAGCTGCTCGAGACGGTCGTAGGCTGCCATTGTCGAGTGTGGCGAGGAGTAAGCTGATGGAGGGGATAGCCGAATGTAAAGAAGATAAAGAAGAATGTAAAGGAGGCAGGAGATGGCCTTACCTGCTGATAACTGGCGGGCGGTCCGCGATGGGAGAAGTCAACCGAGATCACCCATAATTTAGCCGGAATAGCATGTGACAAGCATAAAACAGAGTCAACTACACATGAGCCACCACGTGAAAAAGCTATCCAAGATGGAGTCCAAAGTCCTTTTTTCATTTTACAACGGCGACGTAGATCCTACAAGACTGCAAGCATGCAATTCTAGTCATAATTTACCACTCTTTCGCAAGTACGTAGAAGACGTAGTTCCACCGTTACTGACGGAAACCGCCAGACGGATCATTGTCACACTCCGCCACAGTGACAGGGGTGTACCCCTGCGCCAAAACATACTGGATCGCATGTTCGAGGTACGAGTTGGGGGTAGCGCCCGTCGTGTTGTGAACGTCGTGAGAGAGAGAGATGGCGGAAAACGTGGCGGGACTGGTAACGTTGAGCGCCGCTTGAATGTTCTGGAACGAAAGGTTAGGGTCGGCCTTGTTCGCTTCCTGCCAGTCGTTGGTGTCAATGTTCCATCCGACAATCTGCGAAAACCAGGTTATTCTTCATCGAACTCGTTCCATGTACCGCGACGTGTTGCTCACCCGGTATCCCTTTGACGCCATGTATTGCTGCGCGTTGTCGTCGTAACTTCCATACGGGAAGCGGAAGTACGTGGGGTACACTCCAATGATACCCTTCACGACCTCGGCAAGACGGTCCACCTCGGTGTTGTAAGGGCAGTTGACGTGGTCCGTGAAATCGCAGTGCGACCATCCGTGCAACCCGATCTGGTACCCTTGCGCGACAGAGTCCTGCAGCGTGGCGACGAAGTCAGTGATATTGCCCCAGTTGTAGCCGTTCACGAAAAAGGTGGCTTTGATGTTGTACTTTTTGAGAATGGACTTGACCGTCTCGGTGTAGCTAGAGTATGCAAAAGGTCAAAGATCACACCTCTGTTCAAAGAATCAGTGTCTCGATACTTACATAAATGGCCCGTCATCGAAAGTAAACGCTGACAAAACAAAAACCCACTATAAGTGAAACGGCCACGATGCGACGGAGCGGTGAGAAACGTACCATATTGACCAGGCGTCTTGCACGAGTCAATGTACGCCCCCGCGGGACTTCCACCACCGGGAACTGGCGTAACGATTCCAGTCACAGTAACGGGAGAGAGGTACTGGTACGTCATACCTTTGAAATTCGAATGCAGTACCAGGTGTTATGCGTTTGTACCCTCTTCATTCGAAAACAAAACCACTCACCAGGCCACCCTTTACCCGGATCCGTCATCCACACATAGATGTTGTACGGCCCGCTCGTCAGCGCCGGCACGGTCAGGGTGACGGGGTACAACGTATATGCGCTCGTCGTCGCCGCCGCCACGCTCGCATACCCATAGTTGGATACGGTCGCCGTGCTCGACGCCTGCTGGACCAGGACGAACATATCCTTGGCCGTGGCACTCCACGCTCCAATATTGATCGTGAACGTTCCGATCGTGTAAGGCAGGGACAGGGGGATCGAGGTCGTGTCGATACACCCGCCTGCCCCGCCGTTTGCGCACGGGGAGGTCATGGCGGCGAGCGCGACTTTGGCGGACCCCGAGGCGGTCGCGGCGGAGAAGCCTTGTCCCGTGGGCGCGAAGTACCAGACGAGCGTGAAGGGAGAGGAGGTGAGCGTGGAGGTGTAGGTCAGGGTGAAGCTGATGGTGACGAGGGCGTTGTTGGTGCTGATGACGGCAGCGCGGTTTTCCGGGGATGCGGCGACGCCGTTCTTTTTATTTTTGTGTGTGTGGTGGTGAGAGATATGAGCGGTGTGTAAGTATCGCGGTTCATCTATTTGCACAATTCCGCATCCGTCGCCTCACCTGCTGAATCTGGAACACGAGATCCTCCCTCGCAATCGAGTACGCCGAGATGGAGAACGTGACGTGGCCGGTACTGGGAACCGTTGTGGGCAGGCCTGAGACGCACCGGGCCGCGCTGCCGGTGCAAGGGGTCAGGCCGGTGTTGTACCAGGTGGAGCATTGCCTGTGTGCGGAAGCAAGTGGTGAGAAATTGTGCAAAGTGCAAACTGCAAACTGCCCAAACTGCCTAACAACAGCAAATGATCTCTACTCACCAATTCGTCCAATCCGCAACATCCTGCGCGCTCGGTGCGTTCCCCGCCTGCACGTTGTTGTAAATGGTGTCGCACGTTCTCGCGACCGCAACCGTCGTGGTCGTGGCGCGCGCGGTGGTGGTCGTGGCGCGAGCGGTGGTGGTCGCCGCGGCGGGAGGTGCGGTTGTGACGGTCACGGTCACGCCTTGTCCGGATGAGATGGTGATGCCCGAGGTGATGGAGTAGACGGTTGCGGACCAGCCTGCGCCGGGGTCGGACATCCAGCTGATCAACGACAAAAGCAAAAGAAAAGAAACAAAGAGGTGGATTGAGGAGTCAGTGGCGGTACCAGAATAACTCCGTGACCTGTCACTCACATGTAGTAGTTGTAAGGACCTCCCGTCAGCGCGGGCACTGTGACCGTCACCGGGAACGTTCCCCAACTTCCCGACGTCGCGGCCGTGACAGCCGCAAACGCGTAATTCGACATGAGGGCGCCGTTACTCGTCTGGTGGACTTCGACGAACAAATCCTTGGGCGTGGCCGACCATGCGCGCACGTTCAGGGTGAATGTGCCCCCCGAGGAGGGGAACGATGGCGCGAGGGAGGTCAGGTCGATGCAGGGGCCCGAGGTGGAGCAGGGCGAGGTGAGCGCGGCGAGGGTTACGGGGAAGGTCTGCGCGGGGGAGGTGACGAGGAAGAGGTGAGGAGGTGAGATGGTGAGATGGAAAGTGATGCATAAAGGAAGAGAGAATGGTCCACTTTGCGGTGCGGTGCGGTGCTCTCGGCTCTCTCGCCTCGGCTTCACTCGACAGCATCGGTCAGCGCTACGGCGCTCAGACCTCGGGCTCGCCACGCTCCCATCTCGTTCCTCGTGCCCACTGGCCTCCGCCGCTCAACCCACCTGAGAGTACGTCCGCGCAGTCCACCCAGCCCCGGGCTGGCTCATCCACACATAGTAGTTGTAACTCGCGCCCGCCGTAAGCGCGGGCACTGTCAGCGCGATCGAGGCCGTACTCCACCCGGACGTGGTGGCGGCCGGGAGCGAGGCGTACCCGTAATTGGACAAAATGGCCCCGTTGGACGTGTCGTGCACTTCCACGAACAGGTCCTTGGCCGTGGCGGCCCATGCGCGGACCGAGACCGTGAACGTGCCACCAGCGGCCGGGACGGTGGGGAGCGATGTGGCGTCGATGCAGCCGCCGGCGCCGCCGTCGGAGCAGGGCGAGGTGGAGGCTTGGCGGCGGTGGGGTTTGGAAGCGGGTGCGGGGAGGGGGACGTTGATGAGTTCGCGCAGGGGGAGCGCGGGGCGGGTCTTGAAGGAAAGGAGGGGAGGGGGGGGAGGGGTGATGAGGGTGTGGTCAGTCACATGAAGTCGTGAGGTCGTGAGGTCATGAGGTCATGAGGTCATCAAAGTGCAGAAATATGCGGCTCGGCGAGAGTATACCGATCCGCGATACATAGAGTGATCCGCTCCGTAGTGTATTCGCCTCCGTCAGAGGAATTCGCCTCTGGCAGAGTATACCGCTTTCGCGATGCATGGAGTAATCCACTCCACGGTGTATTCGGCTCCGGAGGACTTCTCGGTCGGCGCTCACGCGCCAAGGCCTTGGGCCTCGGTCATCGCTCTCCCGCTTAGGCCTCGGGTCTCGCTCCAGTCGCTCCGCTCGTTCCACTCGGAGACTCACCACGACAACCGTCTTTGCAATCTGGGTCTTGTTGTCGATGTCGAAGCTGAGATTATCCGTCGCGAAGTAGGCTGTGAAAGTGACTGAGAGTTGTGTGACGACACCGCCGAGGAAGGACTGCGTCTCTGGCACGGAACGTAAGGGGATGCCCACGGTCACGGGGGTCAGGGCGGATGACTGGACTGCGTGGAGGCGGGCTTCACCGAGTGTTTTGGTCTGGAAGGTGGATGGTAAATGGTGCACGGCGGAAGGCAAATGGCGAATGGCAGGCAAGGGGTTAGACTGCCAGCACTGTCTCTCGCCACAGGTAGTGTGCACTCACGCCGTCCGCCGTCAGTGCAAACACGACCAGGTTCCTCGGGTCCGGGGACTGCACCGGCAGCGCGAGTCTGAGCAGCACGCCGTCCTGGCCCTGGCCCGTGACGGTGCCCGCGAGCGTGTCTGGGAGAGCGGAGATGTCGATGCATGCACTCGAGTCTGCGCAGAGTGCGCTCGCGATATTGGCGCCACACGCGATCAGGAGGAGCGCAGCCACCACAGAGGCACCCGAGTGTCGGCCACACGCGCGCATTGTGGGCGGATGGCGAGCGCAGCGAATCTTGTCTGCCTGATGCGACGGCGCCTGCTGCTCCTTTTATTCAGGACGCCAAGAAAAAGCAGGCGAGGCCCTCTGAGTTCGTTACCTGAGTGCGAACTGGAACCGATCGCACTTTCCAAATATGGAAACTTGGTTTGTCACAGGGTTTTGGCTCCACCCTGTCTTCTCGAAACCAGGCAAGCCACAAGCGTGCCACCCGATGCTCTTCTCTCCTTCTACCAATTGCTTCCCTTTAACGTGTGGCCGGACTACACCTGCACCCCGACACGTTTGTTTCCCCCGCAAGGGTCACACCCTATCAGTCCGGTAAAGCGGCAGCAGATAGAACCCGCTAGCAATACGCATACATATCACGCGCAGCAGATATGCAGCCTGCATTGCATTTGCACATGCACCTGCTGCGAACAAATGTAATTCATGCAAACCCTATACCGGCTAACATAACCACTTTGACTTTCTGTCCTATCGTATTCCTTTCACGAAAGAAGGATTCTCTCTCTCTCTCTGGCATCCGTCGACGTCACAGGTAACGGGTGCAAAACACAGAAAAGGGTGCGTGGTGGATTAATCTTCTGTAGCTTCGCCAAGAAATGATTTACGCACATGTCAGAATACCGGACTATTATTGAACGTTTTTGACCCCGTACATGCCAAAATAGTGCGGCGTTGCGTTCATCAACGACATGTAACGTTTGGCGTGCCGCGGTTTTGGGAGGGACAGCGCGAGCCCCGTACAGCGAGCGAAATTGGTGTGTGATGCGTCCACCGACAAGGACTGTGGGAGGACACGTAGTGTGTACTTCTTGAGGATAAACATTTGAAGTATCCTCACGTTCAAGGTGAAGAATGCCCGTCACGTCCTTGATATTTTTGTTGAGAGATGCCGCCCAACCCTCCGCTTTCGCCCATTCAAGGGTGGGTTTCAAAACTAACTCGATAGTTTTGCTTTGTTTGCGAGCAACTCTTTGAGCCGGAGTCGGTGGAGGCGAGAGGGGTCGCAGCAGATTCTCCATACTCGACAAAAGTCATCTTCTTTCACTGGAAGCTGCACGGGCCCTTGTACTGCCCCGGCTTCAGCCACGATGTCCTTTGTGACATCACCTTGGCAGTCGGCGCCAGCTTGACCCTCAACCATTGCCGCAGCTTCTCCTTGATCCTCCGCTCCTTCTTCAGCCTGAGAGACCTCCTGCGCCGCTTCCAAAGCGGCCTTATCCGCCATGTACGCTTCAAGCTCGCGAGCAGGGTCCGAAGGGGGAGTTTGAACAAGCGCTTTTCCTTCGGCAAAGCCAGAAAACACCTTGTTCCTCGTCCATAACGAATTGGATGTTACTCTGATGCGAATGACTGGAATGACGTGGTCCATGCACGGCTGTTTTCAGTCGGGACCAAAGCACAAGTTCACCCGAAGACAACAGTCCGAGATTTGAACGTACAAGCCAGCACACTACGCTCAATGCGATCGGACACGGCAACCAATTTTGGATCCGACGGCGAAGTGATTCCAGGATTGCCGGGCATTTGCAAAGCTGGTGGCATCCGTGGACAAGAGCTGCTGTTTGTAACATCGCACGAAGAGGACCGGTTCCTTGACGGGATACGGCGGGGGAATTGAGCGGAAACGCTGGCTTCTTGAGTGGGAGCGGAGCGGGAAAGCGGTTGCGCTTCGTGATTGTTCGAGCGATTATGTGATGCGAGGATAGAAGAGGTCACTTTTGGAGGCAGGTGAAAGTGTGGAAAATAAGTGACGGAAAAGAATGTGATAGATTTAAAAATTCACAACGATGGGACTAATCCTCCATCAAAGAGAGTGACGAATGTACATAAAATAATTACTCAAAATCTTTCTTACCATTACAACTTCAACTTCACAAACCCCGCTTCTTTCCTCGGCCTCCGACCCAGCGCAAATTCTGGGGACACCGTGTCATTTCCCCCAAACGCTTCGTGGTTCTCGACGTCTGTCGGAATGTCGTTGAGACGTGGGGGGGAGAAGTATCCGAGGGCCTTGTCTGCCATTGCACTGGTGGATACGAGAATTTTCGTCGTTGAACATATCATGGGTACGTTAAAGCCCAGGTGAAGACTCACTGCCCGAGAAGTTCCTGCACCCGAACGTCCAGAGTCTTTGCGATGCGGGGTGGAACTGACAAGTATTGGTTTTCTTCTTGTCTGAGCCATGCTGCAGGAGGTAAACGTCGCAGTTGTGGAATACAACCAAGAGGAGTCACATTCATGCTATGACATGACCATTGTCTCCAGTCGATATCACGACTCACCTGCAGCAAAGCTCACATGCATTCCAACCCTGGGAACATCTTTGTCACATTCGCACCACCTGAATGAATCGCAGAGCCGGTGTAGAACACGGCGCTGCTCTTGGGCATTTCTGCATAGCAGACGTCGTCCTCTGTGGGCTTCAAGCCGTAGTCGAGGGGATGTTTGTGCGTGCCGGGGACTGCGATGAGGAAAATCGGCATGTTGCACGGCAGGCGGCTCACTGGACGTGAACGAATGTACACTTACCAATGCGAGTTGCACCGTTCTCTTTAGTGAAATCCGACAACGCCCAGATAGAAGCCAGCTATATAAGAGGCATTGTTAGTCCTCTGAGCAAGCGAGCATGAGGCGTCGACTTGACCTGGCATGTGCCTTGTCATGCATTGCTCACCTGAGGCTCAACTTGATCGCCGAGTGGTTCAGTGCCCCAAGCTTGACGGTCTCGATGGAACTCTTGCGCCTTTTCACCAGGCATAATTTTGATCACCTGCGTTGCCATGACGTGGAACCGCTCGCGAATCCGGCAAAGTCATCTAGCGTAGTGTATTGGTGCTTAATGTGTGGATTGAAGCTTCGATCATAGTGACTCAGTGTTTGAAGCTCCGGCGAGCTTTAGAAAGGGCTCCATGTCATTCGAGATTGTGTTCGCATCTTCCTGCGATATCCAGCTTTGCACAATGACTGCTCCGTCTCTCTCCAAGGCCGCGATCGCGTCCTTTAGCGAGCAGGTCGGGGGGAGCGACGCGAGCGTCTTTTTCCGCTTAGGCGGAGCCTTTGAGACAGAACTGGAAGAAAGACCGGGCATTGCGGAGTTGGGAAGGAAGTTCAGAGCCAAAGTTTGGTGGTGTTGGGTTTGACGATCGAGAGTTGCAGGAAAGTTCTCGCACATCGCCACGCAATCGTAGTCACTTAATTTCTACCTCGAGCCCAGCTTCGACATTATCGGTCAGTCGAGCGTGAATACTTTGAATACTTGTGCGACACAATTCATATTGTGTCAGTTCACGCCAATGAAATGAGGAAAAGAATCCAATTGCAATTTAAATCTTGATAAAGTACAGCTTCAGAAGCAACCGGTGATAGCCAACAGCTCATTCAAGTCCGTTCTGGTCGACAAGCCCGCCATTACTTCCAACCTTTTCATTCAACACGTAGAGCACGTAGAGCGCCGTGTGTACATCAGACCCACCATCAACCTCGGCATAATGACCTTTGGATCGGTGGCGGAAATAGTTGTAACTCCTGGTGCACGTTGAAGTGAAGTTTGGATATAGCTCACCTCATGCAAAATCTCGATGATCTTCAACAGACTGGAATGGGAGTTCCAGAGGGTCGACTGATGTTTGATGAACGCTCTCCTCGCCATGTTTCGTCTATGCAGTTGATCATGGAAAAGAGTGAGTGACGCTGTTCCTGCAGCGTCACACAAATGATGTACACTCGGTTGGGCTCCGGTGGACTTTGCGGGCTTTGAGGAGGCTGCTGGTGATCGCTGCAGTTGCAGAAGCGATGGTGCCTACGGGCGGTTTGACCTGAGCGAAAACAATGCTCCACACCTGTGGGCCAACAAGCGCTGCTCTTGCCGGAGCTCCCTTGGCCGCGAGAGGAGAGGAAACGCGCAGGATGGGCTAGTGCAGTGCTTGCCGAAAGTGAACCTGGTTGGGGCAGGCCTAGTGCCAAAGTTGCGGGCCCGCCTCCGAGTCTGGTTCAGTCACTTTGATGTTGCCAAACGTGAAGTTGATGGAGCCACCTAGGCGCAGGGGGGGGCAGGAGCAGTGGTGGATTTGGCTTGTGCCCCGGCAGAAACCAGCCGGAGCAGCAGCGGTGGGACAGTCGTAGTGGGAGCTTTCTCAAGTTGAATGTGTACCTCAGCGGAGTGGGCGCAGGCGCAGGTGTGGACGAGGCAGGTGCAGCCGAGGACGTTTTCTATCAAATGCGCCAAATCTGCTGAACCCTCCAGCAGTGGCAATAATCAGTCCTCCTGGGGGCAGTGGATTCCAGAGCGGTGCTTCTAAAGAAGGTAAGACGGGTCCTGCAGCGCCAAATGGTCCTCAGTGGTGGGCTGTGATCTTGGCGGTGCTAGCGAGAGCCAAGGCGTGGACTCCCAAGGTGCCTTCAGATGCAGTAACTCTCAGAGATTCACTTAAGTGAGCAGTCTCCGGTGCAATATTGGTGGGTACGACAGCCCGGCCACCAACCAAGTGCTCCGAGGGAGGAGCGGTAACTGTTTTCAGTGGCCACACCCATTCCCCTAAAAACTCACAAACGTCCCCATTGTCTCTGACCAGGACGTGACTGTTTGTTTCCGAACAGAAGGGACAACGTGTAAGGTGGTGAAATGGAACTGCGAGCTATGAAACATTTGAAACGTTTGCAAATTTGCTGACAAGTGACAATCCACAATCCTAGTAATGATTCCACTGTGATATGCTTCTCGAACGGTCCTTAGATGATCGTTGGCTGCGTCATCACAGGCAGAGCCTCCGACGACCCAATCTCGACCAAATCCACGTACTCGTGCAAGATGAAACCTTTGAGTAGGTACCCTTTACCACGTCCTCGAGCAAGCGCTGCGTTGGCCAAACAGGAATGCTCCAGGATAGTGAGTCATGCCGCGTGGTTTCGGAACGAAGTTGGCCAGCCGAAGTGTGCGGGAGCAGCCACACAGATGCGCGAAGGCGTCGTCCTGTGGGACATCGGGAGGCGCAGTCAGCAACGCGAACAAGTCGTCGGGTGCAGGCGTGTCGTGATCCGCGCTCAATTAACGCCGCTTTCGCTGACCTTCTCCGCGACCAAGTCCACTCCTGGCCCCACCCACACCGCAGCCAACTGCCACTCTGCAGGAAGACCTCTGAAGATTCCAACCCTATGGTTCCATCATAGCAGCTCCGGCTAGACCTTGGAAAAACGGGGTGGAGGGGGAACCGAGGAAAGATGTCTTTTGCACGATCGACGATCGACAAGAGGAAGGGATCGGGGAGAGAAGGGGGCCGGTGTAGAGGCCCATCGCATAGGTCACATCGTCTGTTACTGTCAATTGACGGAGTGAGGTTGATGTTGAGGTGAAATGTTTGAAAACGTCCGAGTCCCGCCCGGAGTCAACACAACGAGCTAACCCCCCCTCGTTTGGAACCGCCCACTCATCTGCGCGCAGGACATGCTGCCAATAATTAAGTTCGCCTACTAACAGGGTGGGGAAGAGTTCGGGAATCGCGTTTTTTCCATCTGCTTCCGTGACATTCTCTGCCTTCTGTGAGGCCACGTTCTGCAACGATGTAATTGTACCCCAAATGATCAAGTCCCACACGTACGCCAGAAGGGGAGTAATAAGAAGAACGAAAAATAATTCGATTTCGAGACGAAATACGACGTTTTTCTATCCGGTTCTTTGAGATTCCATGGCACGAAACTCGACAAAACCACGTCACACGGCACCAACTCGGACGAGGTACGAAGCGCACACCCACAACCATACTGGAGAACACAAAGGACGAACACTCCACAACGCTTTAAATTTCAGGAAGGATTGGGATAGTGCCAACCATAATTCGTAAACCTTTGACCCGAAACTCCCAGCAACCCTTCGGGTTTCGTGGAGACACAGTATGTTCTACACAAAGTACCGACTCGCCACGTCATTGATTTCTGGAACGTGCTCCTGCTCTTCCTGCTTCTGGCCTCCCGGCCTCCTGGCCTCGCACACCTCGAGCTCGTGCTCCTTCCTAGTTCCTTCACGTCACACCTCACCGACACTAAACCCATTCCAGTCATTCGCTCCCCGCTTACACTCACACCATACCACGTACCACGTGTTGGGACCAGGCAGCGGCCTTGTCGCCACCAGGTTCGGTCACCACCGCCGCCGCCGGGACCTGAGGGCGGATGGCCGATGGCTTTCTCGCTCTTCATCTCTTCATGTGTAAGTCGCAACCAGTAGCTCGTGCGTGCCCCTGGTCTTGGCCTTGGCCTTGGCGACGGGCGACGGGCGACAGGCGACGTCCTCATCTCGGGTGGGATATGTGACGTGGGATGCGAGTTTTTAGGAACTAAATATTCTATTTTTGTCCTCCCAAATTTTCGCCTGGGTCTCAAACCCACGCACCCGTGTTATGTGCACCCAATCTTACCTACTTCACACATCACAGGAGCGGAATCTGACAGCGTATCCTGGAAATTTCAACAACTCTTCTTTTTTTGGACGGGCGGGACGGGTGGTCGCGTCAACCACCCACAAGACTTGAACCCACGAGTCACGCTCCGTTCACGAGGGCGGGGGAGCAAATCTTCGGACTTCCTGTGGTTATCCTTCTTTGACTTCGACTTGCAAAGACGACGTGCGAGACAGGGTAACTTGGCGACGAACAAAAATGTGAACGTAACTGGCACGTAGATGGTGAGGACTTTCATTGATGACCAACTTGGCAAGTGTGCGAAATTATGTTGTGTTCACGTGTGACATTTGGTCCCCTAGAACACAATTTTCATCAAGATGTACCTTGAAATTGCGAGTTGAGTATTCGATCACCAAGGGTCAACAGTCAGGAGTCATCCCCGAACTTTGCGTAATTATGTTCAATATTGACATCCAATCCCACACCACATACAATCCCATCATCAAAAATTTAATCCTTGAAATTGTGAATTAAAAAAAACTGTGCTTCTCAAACGGACAAAGTCTCCCGCTCGGCCTTGGACTCGGCGACGGACGCCAATCGGTTGCGGCCGTGCTGCTTGCCGGCCCAGACCCAGGTGAGGTCTCCGGCGGGAAGGACTTCGCGACCCCAGAGCTCGTTGATGAAGGGTGCAGAACCTGGCGATTATGAAAGTAGACTCGATCTGAAATACGAACATCGTTTGATGGCCAACAGACAGTTCTCACCTCCGTAGAATGCCGTTGCAGCCGTAATGAGCGAGAGCCATCCAGAAGCCCTGGTGGCGCCCACGCTTCCGTAGGACGAGCCAGCGAGGCAGAGCAAGAGCAGGATGACACCGACAAAGGTGGAGCACATTGCAACATTGAAGCGGATGGCGACGCAGAGGAAGAGGAACGAGACGAAGGCGTAAAGTGTGAAAAGGGTAACGAGGCCGGCGGAGAGGTTGCCTTTTGGATGCGAAGGTGGTGTCAGAACGATCCCGACAAGACATGAGATCTGCAAAGAGAAGACAAGGCTCACCAGGTTTGATTGCTCCAGAGTAGGCCAGGAGTTGGAAAATCGCCATTCCAGCTCCGAAAGGTCCATAGGTGAAGAGGATCGTTCCGGTGAGGATGTTGTTCTGCCCAAATCAACACGTCGCATTAGCGCCCCGTCATCATCACCCGCACTTGTAAGAGAGTCGCTCACTCGAGAGAATTCAAGGTATCCGAGTGGGATGAAAGAGCTTCCAATCGCCAAGAAGTAGGACCACACAATGGGGCCGAAATCGGGGTCTGCGAGGATCATGTTTGTTGGAGACTGAACGAGCGCGACGAAACGTGAACGTGACGACGTACCGACAAGCCCCGCGTTGATTGCACCAAGCATTGTGAGCACTATCGCAAATCCCCAAAGACCTGCAGGGGCGGTGTTCTGTTTCCATTCGAGGGGGGAAGGAAGTTCCGAATGACGATGAAGCAATTATCACCATAGAGCGCGCACACGAAGGACACGTACCCCGATAGTCTGCGAGTAGTCGAGCTTGACCTTGGCTTCCTCGGGCCAGATGATCTTCATTTCTCCCTTGCCGTCCATTTGATGCGTTGTGGTTGAGTGAAGGTGGAGACTGGTGGGGGAGGAGGATGTTTTCGATGGCTCGAATGAATGTGAATCATTCGTGGGACTTTTAAAGGTCCTGGACACACCCGAAACATCAATCCCCCCGGGTTGACAACGGGAGACGCTACGCCACCAGAGTCCTTTGACCCTTTCCCGGGACCGAAAAGGTTGAGGAGAAACAGTTCAACCGATTAACCGAACGTGCTGGGCAACACGCACAATTTACCACAGGAACGCAGCGGGCGCATCTCCGCGAGGTTTCGATGACCACTCCCGCTGACGGCTCTCGAGACCGCGGTGCAGAGGCTCGGCGTCACTTATGTACAGTGTGCCACCATGTTCAGGGATGATGAGGATCCTCGCTGCAGTTGTTGCTCCCTCTCTCTCCCAGCCCCCTTTTGCGTGGGGTACAGTTGTCGAGATGCACGTTTTGCGCACACGCTTACTTTGTGAAGCGATGTGGAGGGTGAAGAAGAGCCAGTCGCCCGAATGAAGTTGAATGGTTCGATTGAGGAGTAGGGAGTCCGGAACTGACGCGAAGACATTCATACACTCGTATAAAGCAAAATAAACTCCGGAGCGATTGTTCAGGGCGTCCGTCTCAACGTTAGTTTTTGTGGTCGGCGTAGCTGTATTTGCTTCGAGGGCGATTCCAATGGACATAAATGACTTGCAATACATGACCGAAAGCCTCCAAGAACAACGAGGCGCCGTTGCGAGGGGGGTGAAAGTAGAGTAGAAGCATATCTTCGCAGTCAAGGTCGATGACCTCCGTCTCTTGTGGAAATACTGTTGGTAAACTATGAAAACGCCCGTAAGCAAGCACGTACTTACGGGTGGAACGGTGATTCTCCGAAACAAACCTAGATCCATTAGTACCGAAAATTGGGGCGAGGACATCAGGACGCGTGCTGGGTATCAACATCGTCTCATCGGCTTCCCTCATTGCCCTTCTGCACTAGACACCAAATCTACACTGCCGCAATCTCAATCCCTGGAGTCCCCATCGCCGGATGCTAGCTTCGGCAACCTCGGTGAAGTCCAACGATGCTGATGCTGCGACGTCTCAATGGGAAAAGTTGGAATGGGAACTCAACCCCCAACACATTCAAGTCAGCGACCAGCTCTTGGGAGCGGGGGGGGTATGGAAACGTGTACCTCGGGACACTCTTGATTAGGCGACATCCCGGTGCGGTGAAAGTCCTCCGCTCCGATGTGGATGTCGGCGATAGTGTGAGTCCCGGCGAAGATGCGTACTCCAGCAATCTTGGCATCACGGACGAGACGAGACCGATTTCCGGCGGACAGCAAATTGCATAGAGTTAAATTCAATTATTTCGCTCGGTTTAGGGCTTCATTCAGGAAGTTACCACTTGGAGGCTGTTTCGACACACGAACGTATTGGAGCTCACGGGCGCCTGCATTAGTGTCGCGCGACCATTCATGGTCTCTCCCGTTATGGAGAATGGCGATTTTTTTAACTAACTGAAAACAATCAGTCCCCGCACGAACAAAATAGACTCGAGTGCAATGGCTAAGACGCGATGTTCAGTTCAGTCTTTTCTGAACACCTTTGGAAAGACGCTTATTACAGTAACGTCGTCCCCAATTCTGCAATGAAGCAAGTTATTCCGACAAGATCGTCTGATTATTACCATCTTTGTGCCTAATAAGATCCAACATGCATCTGCACGGTCATGAGGAAAAGTAGACCGCCTTAAAACCGAAGCGTTCTTGAAGGTGTAGGATCACAGAAAACATCTGATGTCAATTTTCCAAAGTCCATGTTACCTGGCGCAAGGCGAGCAAGCTAGGAACCGACGCCTTGGCTGTACACAAAGTACAAGTGCATAAAATGCACATGAGTGTTCCCTGAACAATGCTCTCTGACAGGAAAAAGCCAAAATACCACTCAATGCAACCTCAACCACGGATGGTAAGCGGGCAAAAAGATGGGGGACGACCGGGACTCGAACCCGGAGCCTCTCGCACCCGAAGCGAGAATCTTACCCTTGGACCATCATCCCCAATAGTGGTTATGAGGTGAGTTATAATTTGCTATATAAAGTCAATTAGTTTACATATGTCTCATCGACCCAACCTGCGTCGGCCCCTCAGTGATCTATCGCCCTCCTCAACCGTCCTATACATCTTCCTCGATTCGCGCATCTCTCACGTTTCCTCACAAATGATTCAATGAATGGTCAGCCCCTCTCCAGTCTCCATTCCAGTCTCCATTGTCACTTCAGTGTTCAAAACTGCAGCAAAAATATGTGGGGCATTTGTATTGTATTCTAATGTTTTTTACATCACCTCTGGACCTGGACCTTGCATGAGTTGCAGAAAATTCTACCACCAGAATGGATTGTGGAACTTGAAACCGTTCGATTTCCGAGCATCACCGCCATTTGACGATATCTGCCTTGACCACGCAGGCCCATTTCCAAAGAGCGAAGACAGAAATGAGTGTATTCTAGTGATCATGGATATGTTCACTTGAGTAGTAGAAATTGTAGTGGTACCAGACATGTCGCCGTTCACAACAGCATTTACGCTTGCTGAACCAGTGGGTATACCGATGGGGAGTTCCACTCCGTATCCACTCCGATAGTGGGTCCACGTCCGCAAATGAAGTAATGAAGCAGTTGGCGTCAATGTTACGCATAAAACATACGTTTACATCGCCGGGTCATCCTGCAGGGAACCCTTACGCGAGCAGTTTATGAAACCAATGGGAGACGCATTGTACTCTCAGATTCGGCAAAGCATACCGACTGGGATAAGCATTTGCGATCTATTCAGTTTGCATACAATGCTAGGATGCATTCGACGACGGGCTTTGCACGATTGTTTGCGGCAACGGGCATCAAACCACGCTTGCCGACAGATATTATTACGGGCGTTGAAGTCAGTAATGACAACGTCAATGTCATGCCTAGGGCGGACTTTATATCTGAGATGCATGAAATTCTGCAAGAGCGACTGACTAAGGCAGCGCAGGAGCGGACGATGAAGTATGACCAAAGCCACGTCAATGTGACGTTTGACCCAGACTCTACAGTTATGGTTCATTCCGACGAAGCACACCCCAAGGGGGAAAGCACAAAGTTTCTCTCCAAGTGGATTGGACCTTTCCGGGTGGTGGGGAAGGTGACGGAAGTTACATTCGAACTTGAACACTTCCGCACAGGCAAGATAATTAAGGCGCACGTAAACGGGCTAAGCAAAATGAAGCCGTACGTGCACGATGAAGAAAAGGCAGTTGCATTGCATGGGCAGATTATTGACTCATAGATCTGACGGTCGGACAACTCCCAAAAGGGATTATCCGACACCAGTAGCAACCTCTGCCGAAGACGAAGCTAGCTACGATATGGAATCCATTCTGATGGGTCGTATGAAAAACAACATGGTAGAACACCTTGTCAAGTTTGGTGGCAACGACGAACCTGAATGGATCCGTGACGACAAAATTGAAGGCATGGACATGATTAAAGAGTTCCAGCGCCGCTTTCCAGCTGAAGCTGCAAAACTGAAATCAGGAAGAGCAGCTTGGAAGGCAAAGCAGGAGAGGGCCCAAAAGGCCAAAGAAGCGGTTGCGAGCACCGAGCAAAAGCAACCTAAGCAGACTGAAGTCTGCTCTAGAAGAGGACGGCTGATTAAACATGCGACATTTACAGTCTTAACTGGCTTTTATGTCAAGTCGTCATGAGAAGTGAAGGGTTTTCTCGGTTTTCCCCTTAACGAAGCATGAGCTGGGAGTATACAGATACTACATGCTCGGAAGAGGTTTATTTTTTCGTTTTCATAAAGAGTGGTTTATTTTTTTCCCACAACGAAGATACTTGTAGGTTTTTTTTACCCTTCACCGAAGGCTGGTGACAAGTATCCTTGCACCGTACTGGTTTATTTTTTCCCCATCCCGAAGCGTGGGTTTTATTTTTTCCACATCGCATGATGATTTCAAAGGTTATTTTTTCCTTCACCTGAAGCTAATGGGTATTTTCTCCCACGATTTTTTTTTTTTTTTTAACTAGCGCCTGGGCTGACGCGGACGTCCGCCCTAATGTAGGTGGCGGGTGTCGCAGTATTGACACTACCGCGATGAGTAGGGTCACAGCTGTGCCGCTCTACGCCGATATCAGGCAGAGACGGACCGTGGGGCGTCCGCCGTGGGCGGACCCTGAGGCACGACGCCGCTATCGGGTTCCGCACAATTTAAGTCCCCAGCTAGCAGGGTAGAAAAAGACCAATCCAACCAATATACACTTGTTCTACCCTATCCTAACACTGACCCATACTCTTCAGTGACAATACCGTCACAGGCGTTCAGTCACGTGTAAGAATTGTAGTGAAACAGTTGAAGGGGAGAAATGAACAACCTCGATTGTCCATTTATCGACTATCCTGAGACGCAAAACGCATTCAAAACTACTACTTCAAACATACTATGGAGCTTAAAGATGTCAAAACCACTGCATTAATGCCAAGCATTCCCAACTGTCTCCGATGAGTTGCAGGATCCTGAAACCTAGTCTTGAGCAGCACGTATGAAGGGTTACTAAAAAGCAATCACCGTGTCCCTCGCGAATTCCAGAGAGCATTGAAACAGGTTGATCGAGTTGCAGAGTGCGCATGAAAACGACCAAGTTACGACACTTTTTCATACCAATTTGTTTACACAATATCGTCATACAACAGTGCAAAAGCGACGCCTGTGTGTGATTTGAAAAGGATTTGGCAACAGAGGATCTGCGAGTTGAAGGAAAGACGCACATTCGGAGCAACCATGAGCATATCACCACCGAATTTTGTATGGCGCTGTGGTATCCTTTTGAACTCCCGGTCCATTCCACACGGGAGAAAGAAGGAAAAGCCAGAGAAAAAAAAGCGGGAGAATAATGTTTTAGACCGTTCTGGACCGCTCCCTGTCTGCATCCTTCGGTGCATCACGTCAACTCCTTCTTCGCAGCACTTGTTTCCCAAGAACCTTGGAAATTAAACTTTACCTTGAATGGTTGGCATCGTTTAACCGGGAATCGAACGTGTGGAACAACAACGTCTAGATTGCACTGTAAAGTATCTCTTTAAGCTAAGGAGCTTTGTTTGCGTGGAAATCAAGACGGAGGCGGCGTTGGTATTGGTGCAAAACACATCCCGGAAAATGCCCCGAGTGTCCTTTGAGGTCTCCTGACTGCACGGACTGGACACGTGGATAATTGAGACAACCATTGAAACCCAGAAAGGATGGCCGAGCGAGCACGTAAGCGGTCGTCCTTTTTGCTCTTGTTGGCTTACCTGAAGTTCCTGATCGGAACAACTAAGCAGGCAACGTTCTCGAGACCCCCAATAACCCACCCCGCCTCGGATCATTCGCCGCTCCACCGAGGGGGCTTCCCCACACCAATGCCGAGCCGGCAGCAGATGCCAATTCGCAATCTGCTTCCACCGTCGCCCGGACCCGCAAAGATTCGAGATTCGAAGAGGCATCAAGTGCTGACAGAGTCGAAGGCAAAGAACAAGGCGGAATGCCACTTCACGTTATCGCCTATAACGCCAAAAATATTCAAGTCTTTGATGGAAAGCGGTCTTGGTCAATTCCAAAATATCTTTGTCGAGTGCTCTTTCCTGGAGAGTCCGGTGGTGTCGGCCCACAGATTGCTGAACACCTGCCAATACACTTCTGAATAACATTTTGAGCATTAAAAGTAATCATAGTGTTTGCTATGTTTTTCTATCTTTTGTTTCTTTTCCTTGTGCGGAATAACCATATCCTGTGAGCGCGGAGCACCGCAACTTGCACCTGAAATGTCGTGATTGTTCCCTGGGAGTCTTAACTCGGTGGCCCACGCGCTGCAAGATGCACAACATCGTTTTCTTTGCGACTGTCGGTTTCCACCTCGCACCACTGCGCAAGTCCAGCTATTACGCTTCTGGCATTTTGGCTTGAAACCGCCCTTCCTGCATAGAGGACTCAATTTTAGCTTCCTTGGCTGACTTCGGAAGCAAGACCCCAGCACCAACAATCACTCCCTGGCACCATGAGTGCTATCGCGCCAGAGATCTCGTTCATTTATGCCGCCGAGAAAGGATTCTTCAACAGCGTCGCATTGTGGAATCTCAATCCCCACCTTCGTACCTCCGCCATTCATCGCAGGTCCTTTGATTGGTGCCACAGACAAAGTTCCAACTAGCCCGCCCCTCCGACCACCGCAGCGTTCGCTGCCCCCACTTCACCGCCGTGGACGAACCTGTGCCCCGATTATACGGTCAGCAATCATCAGTATGTGGGACGCGGTTGTGCTTGAACATGTTCGAGGCGATTTCGGATTTAAGGAGTCCCTTCAAGTGCCGGAAAGGGCGGAATGGGCAGAAAAGCAAACAAGTTTTCTCAGTGGAGCATCGAAAACTTGCGGAGGATATTTTGATGTGTTTGCCCAGCACGATGGAGGATGGGCCGGGCAGAATTCGAACGCTTGCCGTCTCCTATTTGTCGAAATTTCATTTGAAGGGTGCGTTCACAAACGTCCATTTCTGGTGATTAGAAGACTTGTTCTCATTGTTCTCTTTGCATAGGTGGCATCTTCTAATTAAAGAAGTAACGTAGGAATACACCGAGAGCACGTAAACAGACATTGTATTAGCGACGAACTTTGTATTACAGACAGAGGCGCGATGTTAATGGCGTTGACGATACATCTCTCAACTATCCCAGTTGACGAACGAAGTAAAATTGAAAAAAAAAGGCACCTATCGCCAGTACTTTATGGTTGTTTCAAGCGCTCATTCATTACACAAAACTTACCCAAGGTTGTGTGTTTTGGGGGTATTGGTCAACTAGGTGCAGGGAATGAGCATGAGAGCCCACAGACAATTCTTGCAAATAAGTTGCTAAGTTACTGTGAAACATCCAAAGTCCCTGCACGCTGCTTTGAACCTTGCGTCCTGCAAGCAGATGGTGATTGTGCTTTTGTTCCCCCAGAATTCACATCATTTGAAGCTCTCAAACCCCACAAGCTCTCAGTCTGAGCAACACGTGCCTCCAGAGTATCAAACCGCACTGCAAGTGCCTGCACTGGCGCCAGCCAAATGAGAAACCACCATATCACTATCAATGACTGTAAATCATCCACCACAGAGCTGACAAAAGTGACATAGCTCCCAACCAGGCACCTATTTGCACACGTTTATTTTTTTTTAATACAAATTGTCTCCCCATCCCAGAAAGTGCACACACCCTGGCACAGCACTCCATTGTGCCCAACCATGTGCACCATTTTTCCTTTCATATCAAGCTCTTCCAAGCTCACAACAGTTGTGGAATCACTCACAGTCTTGGTTGCAGTTTTGAAATTCACAAAGAATGCAGAATTGCTCTCCTTGAAAACTTGGCCAACTTGCAAAATATTGGCAACCAGTGCCTCTGTGCAAGAAACTGCTTCTGGAATAGTGGCTTCAAGTTCCTGTGCAATGAACCCATGCTGTACCTTTCCCAATCCATGAATAGCATATGAATCCCAGAATAGTTGGTATAGTAGGGGATGTGCGCTACCCGTAATTATGGGTAAAAATATACAAGTGCCAATATTTTGTAAAGGGAGCACATTTCAGCTCGTATTTTTGTGATTCCCGCAACTACAGGTAACAACACTCTACCTGTATCTGCTTCTTTTTCTACAATCCAATCCACAAGACCCAAACGGCCCAAGTCTCACCACCACTGTATACTCCAAGGTTCGTTTTATTTCTTGATTTGAAGAGGATTGTTGCTTCTTGATCCAAATCAATGTGTTGTGATTCTGCAAGATGTCTGATGCTCCCCAAGGCGTCCCAGACCTTGCAGCCATGGTTCTCCAGATTGCTCCCAATGTAGATGTGATGCCTGCAGTGGAGAGGGGCCAGAATCGTGGACAGGGACGTAGGAGAGGTTGAGGTCAAGGAGGTTCAACTGCTGGTAGAGGCAAGGGAGCACACAACGCTGTGGTATGTCATTATTCTGATTGCTTTTCACTCAAAAAAAATGTCTATGGTAGCTTTAGGCTGTCATTGCTTCTGGGGCAGAGCAGGACAGTGTGACAAACAAACTCAAACAACTTCAACAGCTGCAAACTCAGTTTCGATGGACTGCTGCAGGGAAGAAAATCAATCTTTTGAAGGAGTGCTTGGACAAAAAGCCATATAAGAAGGGACATGAGCTGGACCCAGCAACTAAAAAGGATAAAGTGGTCCATATCTTGGAGAAATGGAAGCATATTGTTACTGCTCTTTCTGGAGAAGGACTCAGTGATCTACAAAGGAGTCATGGCAAGAGGTTGCAAAGATGCTGTGGTGGATATTTTAAAGAAGATCAAGGAGGATAACAAGGACACCCTTCTCAAATCAGGGACAGACAAGGAGTTCACCAAGCTAGAGAAGCTTGCAAATGATTATGCAGAGGAGGTAAGCAATCCTTTAAGAGTTTATGAGGTGGTTTTGAGCATGCCACGTCTTTCACAATGCTTTGTAACAAACAGTACTGGAACTATGACAAGCAGGAAGAAGCGGACCGAGGATGATATAAAAGTGAAACGTAAGTTGTCTTGTGTTGAAGACTTGTAGTTTGACTCTCATATGGAAATTAAGAGCTCATGGTTGAAGTGGAGCAATGGCTTGTTGACTGCAAACGGCACCAATTGCAGAGTGCAAGCGTTGACCCAGACAATGATGATGCAGCGAGCCACTCATCATATTTGTCAGCCAAGGAACCTTGGAGCTCTGCACCAACAGAGAAACTTGCACATGTTGTGGAAGCAATTGCCAAGACCGCAAGGGAGAGCTTGGAGGAGAGACAAAAGGCACGTGAGGTGAAGGAGAAACTGGAGCGTGAGCGTTGGGAGCTTGAGAGGGGTGACAGGCGTGAGTCCATGGAATTGGAGAGAGAGCAGTTGCGCCTTAAGAGGGAGGAACAGGAGCAACACCAGCATGAGTATGATGATAGAGTCAGGTGTGAATGCAAGGACAAAGAGGAAAATTGCTGCAAGGAGGAGAGACATGAGAAATTGGAGTTCAAAAGGAACATGGCATTAATTGAGGCATTGAAAAGTCTTTCAAAGAGGGATACATAAATGCTACAGACGTAGATAGTCTTCTAGAAGTGGTGGTTGAATGTTAAAATGTGACAATGTAAATCCCCCATAAAAACAAGTATGGCAATTTGTCAAGAGGACAGCAACCTTATAGATAGTACCAACAGGTGTCCTTCCCAGCTGCATGTGATGGGTATAATCAATAAAGCCCCATAGACTGGTCACCTTACCATATCCCCATTCTGACGCTATCCTCACTTGACTCATGCTTGCATTGAGAGCAGCTTGTCTGGGAGTGAGATTGTATCCTTTATGCGGAACCTGAACATGCAAAGATTGCATGTACGCAGGATCTCCATAAATAATGAGGGGTTTGTTGTTTGGGCCAAAGGCTGGATAAGTTCAACAGTCACTAACAATCTTCTCTATCAAAACCTTTCTTGCTTAAGCACTCACCAAATTGTTCCAGAATGTCATACAGTGGGCTGTTACGGAAGATTCTCAGGTCGTGCCATCGCCCACCATAGGTCCACTGAGATGCCATATAATCCCATCTGGGGATGTTGCCCCCTGGAACTTCACAGCATGAAAGTGTTTCCAGCCATTGTAGCAATGCATTGGTCTCTTGTGGGACGGCAAATTGCACACATAGTCCTGTCAACAAATCCAAAACAGTCCACGTATCCTGCTCCCTTTGCAGCAACAGCGTCTGCAAAACCCCTCATCAATTCACCAGTCATTTGTGTCTCATCAAAGTGCAGGATGCGCACAAAACAATTCGCAATGAACAGCATTGTTTGCGTTGCTATATGCAATAGTTGCAACTATTCCTGACCAAAAAGCTGCATCCCCATTACATGTAGTTGTGATGGGAACCCCAGCTGGTTCAGAACAATGCACAGAGCATCAATGCCACTAGATTGACCTCTGTTATCCAGGAAAATGGTGTTGGGTAGTTCCAATGCACATGCGAGACAATAGATGTCATCCCAAAAGAATCTCCAGATGCAGTAAGCCATCATAACAACAGGTTTGAAACAAAAAGACACAACTTCTTACCTAAAATGCAGTTTACAGTCTGCATCACTCACTGCGCATAGGTTCAACCGACTGGATGCAACTGTTGGACGTTCCAAATGAAGAGAAGTGGCAGTGATGAACAAAATGGCCAAGTTCAAGACCATTTCATCCTCATCCAACGAATTGTCACTCAGATTTTGCAAGTAGGTCTCCATTTTGGTGTGTTTGAGTTCGGTGTGCTACTGGTAAATTACAGATAGCAGACACACTGCTACACAACCTAGGTGAGCTGCACAAGCCCGTAAACTGCAGGAACATGTATATATGATCAGATGTACATAGCAAGACGTAATGTGCATAGAACTCACCTGCAGGAACGTGATGCCAAACTTAGGGCACGTCCTGCAGGTGTGCACATCTAACCCGCGGCCACAGTAGTGGCACAGCAGCTAATACCCAACACTCATACTACACTATATACTCCACGTTAGTGGATGTCAGTGTGACACACACACTCCTACTTGTAATGACATGTAAAATTCTACTTGTATATTTTTACCCATAATTACAGGTAGTGCACATCCCCTAGTAGCGCAATTATGGGAGATGTTGAGAGACCCCAACCCACTCACACTTCCCCCATTTCACTCCAACCCCATCATGCACCTCATAAGCGTGTGCCTTTGTTTTGCAGACAAAGTAATGAAGGGCAGCGATTCGGAGGTTACCTGCCTGTTTGAATGTGTTTCAAACATTTGTGGTCCAACCTTTTCTTTTCCTTTTAATTTTTGCAACTTTAATGTTGAAAACACTTAAATATTAGGGTGAAATCAAAATGTATCAACATTAAAAAATGCCTGGCCATTTTGCAAGGTGATAGTACTGTTTGCCCCAGTTGAGCTATTCACATGAGTAGTGCTGGATAAAGAGCATGTTATGAAGAAGGCATGTATTTTATGTTGCTCAGAATACTAAGCATTTCTCCCAGTCCAAAATGGATGAATATATTTAGCCATAAACCTTTTGACAACAATTATTCAAAAGTGACAGCTTCCACTGTCAAAACATAATGACACTGGCTCTTAACTGACTATTATTGTGTCATCTGCTGCAAATGTTTGATGTTATGTGATTGGGGAACAAGAATGCACATTGGCTGGCAAACCTATCAACTCATTTTCCTGTAGTCTGTCAGGTCCCAGCAAGGGGGAGTATCATCTCATAGTACTTGAGCACAACATTATACAGACTGTTAGAGATTTAGGTCCTTGTTTGTGAGCTCCATTTGTCTTATTATATCTTTCTCCCTTTTGCATCCTGAGCAACAGCCCCTATATTGTTCCAAGCAATAAGCATTGAGTTGGGGCTCATATTTCCAATATCCATTCTGGTGGTAGAATTTTCTGCAACTCATGCAAGGTCCAGGTCCAGAGGTGATGTAAAAAACATTAGAATACAATACAAATGCCCCACATATTTTTGCTGCAGTTTTGAACACTGAAGTGACAATGGAGACTGGAATGGAGACTGGAGAGGGGCTGACCATTCATTGAATCATTTGTGAGGAAACGTGAGAGATGCGCGAATCGAGGAAGATGTATAGGACGGTTGAGGAGGGCGATAGATCACTGAGGGGCCGACGCAGGTTGGGTCGATGAGACATATGTAAACTAATTGACTTTATATAGCAAATTATAACTCACCTCATAACCACTATTGGGGATGATGGTCCAAGGGTAAGATTCTCGCTTCGGGTGCGAGAGGCTCCGGGTTCGAGTCCCGGTCGTCCCCCATCTTTTTGCCCGCTTACCATCCGTGGTTGAGGTTGCATTGAGTGGTATTTTGGCTTTTTCCTGTCAGAGAGCATTGTTCAGGGAACACTCATGTGCATTTTATGCACTTGTACTTTGTGTACAGCCAAGGCGTCGGTTCCTAGCTTGCTCGCCTTGCGCCAGGTAACATGGACTTTGGAAAATTGACATCAGATGTTTTCTGTGATCCTACACCTTCAACAAACGCGTTCGGGACGCAGTTGGAAGGTGCTCCTCAGGCTGTCTTGTGAGAAGGTCTAAACCTCGGGTGAGTGCAGCACTGCTCCCACTTCCATTTGGTACCAATCATCCCTGACGCGAGCCGCTCTTTTTCGCCGACTGGACAACAAATCAAAACTGCCACAATCTCAATCCCTGGAGTCCCCATCGCCGGATGCTAGCTTCGGCAACCTCGGTGAAGTCCAACGATGCTGATGCTGCGACGTCTCAATGGGAAA
>KQ965797.1:107124-267381 GCA_001574975.1 Gonapodya prolifera JEL478
CACCATTTTCCAGGTACGTTGGGTCGAAAGATGCAACACGCAACGGGACAACCGCTGAACTTCTTCTGTTAGGTGTGGACGTTGCGCAATCCCTACGGTACCCTCCTCCAGTCTGGCACCGAGGAGGAGCAAGCGAAGCTGTTTGAGGAGATTGCATACGACGAAATGCGACCCGACACTTTCTACCAAAAGAACTTCCCGGAGGCAGATCTTTTGGCCGACATGCCGGACGAGCTACAGGCGTTGATGCGGCAATGCTGGGCAACCAAGCCGGAAGATAGGCCGCAGAGCTTTGATCAAATCTGTGACGCGCTCGAAGTGCTGCTCAAAGGGACGGAAACCGAAGAAGACAAGTTCAAGCAGTCTATGCAGCCGATGGTGACAGCAGCCAGAAATGGTGGCGTTGACGTTCAATATGCCTTGGGCTCCATGTTTGCCGGGAAGATCAAAGGTTTCCCAAAGGACCCTGCTTTGGCGATTGAGTTCTATGAGTTGGCTGCTGCCAAAGGCCATTCAGACGCTCAGAATGAGCTGGCGCTTTACTACTACATGGGATACCCAATTGCAGGAATACTGAAGAATACCAAGCGGGCGTTTGAGCTTTGGGGCCAAGCAGCAGATAAGGGTCACGTTGATGCTTGCCACAGTCTCGGACATATTTTGATGGAAGGTGACGAAGTACAAAAAGATGTGCGAAGGGCGCTTCAACTTTGGATGACTGCGGCTTCCGGTGGCGATGCTCATGCCAAGATCGACATTGGAGAGATGTACCTCTACGGAAGAGGTGTGGAACAGAATGAGGAAGAAGCGAGAAAATGGTTCCGTGGTGTCAACTATGACGGAATTGCCTCCATCAATACCCACAGTTTTTCAAAGACTGTTGCGCTCACCTCCTCTGACGTCAAATTCGTGTCCAAGGTTCCTGCAAGTGTCCTCTGCACCATGTGCAAGCTTGCCGGTGAGAAGAATGCCCGTCCGATATTTGAACGCTTGTTGACCAAAGTGAGGCCCAATTTATTCCAGCCGTGGATCCAATTCTGGACTCGTGTGAAAAAGCGCATTTGTTTTGTAGAAAATGTGGCACGGACCGTGAGTGTGATCCTCTCGTCATATCCAAATTAATCGCTCACGAACACAAACGTTTTAGTGTTGTTCCGAAATGAGCCGTGCCCAGTCTCAAAGACTTTTTGGGAAATCACAGACTACACCGATGCCGACGATGTCCAAAAGATTCTCAATATTCTTGATGTTTGTCAGATTGAATTTCTCTTTGCTTTTACGGTGCTAATTTGATTGCACGTTCAGGTATTGTGCGTGAAATCACCGAAATGCCAATGGAAAGGACGGTACAAGCTACTGGTGCCGCACATGCTTGATTGCTCTCACTGCTCAGGCGAAGCACGCCTTGATGTGTCTGACTTCTACCCTCAACTGCAGCTTGGCATGTCTGCGTTTGAGGTTTTCATGATGCAGTTTGGTTGGGACGAGGAGCCGGCCAAAAATTGGCAATCCCGTCTTCCAGTAGCAGATGAGGTCAAGAACTACGAGAGCAGCTACTGGTGGTGTGTGTGAAAATGGCAATTTGAGAGCTCTTTGATGTGAATGCGCATCCTTATTTTGAAGGACGACGTTGATTGAGGGCCTCATAGATGAACAGCGATTTACGCTGCTGGCTCCTTCGTTTGTGTTCACGTTTTGTGCAAAAGGCAGTATTTACGATTCTATGAGCAATGTAAGTTGTCACTTCTACCGTTGGTTTCTTTTCTGATCCCTGATCTCAACCTCATGTAAAAGTGGGCGAACGTCGTCTTCTTTTTCCGAAAGCCATCTGACTACAACAGGAAGAATCCACCATCGCCCAAGTTTGTAGGAACCTCTGTTCGATTCACGGGTTTTGCCGAGGTCAATGGACGTGCTATGATGGAGAAACTCCTTCGTTTCTTTGGATACACATCTGATAGGCTTCGAAACATAAAAGGAGCATGGGCGACAGACTGGTGCGTGAAGGACGCAGACTACGGGTTCAGGGAAAATGTGGTGGTGAGCGGGCGAAGGGCGCTCTTGGAAGCAACCATGAAGATTGCAGCAAATCCCGAGGAGCACTCTCACGAAATTCATGTTAACTTGACTGATGCAGAATTTATCCCAGAATATTAACACCATATATATGTATTTAGAGCGATGTTTTTCGAGCACGGTAATATTTGGTACTTGATTGTTGCTTGGAAGCTTCGAGTGTTGCTGCTTGAGTGTGTGTTGCGTTGAGTGTTACTGTGGACAACTGAAACCGGCGAATCTCAATCTCCCTCTCGCCCCACCGTACAGCGATGGCAGCGTTGCTCTCCTCGCCCCTCAGCTCGCCTGTGTCGTCGGTCTCCATTCCATCGCTTTCCCTCAATCCACAGCCACGTCCGCATCACGTTTTCCACGTTTTGGTTGCAGGACCTGTCCGCTCATGGACAGTGAAGCGACGCTATTCGGATTTTTACGCTCTCTTTTCTCGCTTGACATCGGCCATGCCCGCCGATGCACCTCCCGTCCCGTTTCCACCAAAGACAGCCAACGTTGGACAGGCCGTGTCATCGCTACTGGGCAAATCAGCGACGGAGGACAGGGAATTCCTGGAGGCTCGGAGGGCGCAGCTGGAGGCGTGGCTTCGCGCTGTCCTGGCCACCTCCCCGGCGTGGCGCGACTCTCAGGAGTGGGCCGACTTTCTCCAGATTCCAGAGCGTGCCGGGAGAACACCGGTATCCCTCTTCGCTGCCGGACAAAGTCCCTCTACATCCTCTGTCGCATCTACTGCGCCGCCGCCTTACCCAGGGCCGCCTTCCGCTGTCTCTGCTCCCACCCTATCGCTCAACACCCCCTCCCCATCGTCGGCACCTCCTCCTGCGACCCAATCGCCTCTCGACTCTCGTGCCTGGATAGACGAACATGACAGGCTTCGCTCCCTGGCCCGCGAGATCCGGGGAATCGCCGCGGCGCGACCGAGTTCGGGCACAGCTGGTGCGAACCCCTCAGACGCCCGTGCGCACAGGCTGCTCGCGGCATACCAGACGGGACTTGACAGACTTGAAGAGAGTCTCAAGGCGGAGCAAAGAGGGATGTCGGAGGGGCGATCGGCGACGCCGGGTGCTGATGCGAGGAGTGGCAAGGCTGGATTGAAATCGGCTGAGCCAGTGAAGGTGGGTCAACAAGTGCAAAGCAGTGGGTGTTTCTGGAGAAAGGAACGCCCAGAGGCAGAGGTCCAGTGTCGGTGATTCAATCGCCGTTAAGAACGTCACAGAGAGCGTCCACATCGAAGAGCTCAGATCGATTGCACATGCCGCGATGGCATTTCCGTGCATGCTTCATAAAAAGCGCCCGATTTTATTGAGCGATGTGGTTGTGTGCTTTGGGGACGCAATCATATTTTGGGCACTTGTCCGTTGCGAACCCTCACGATAATTATTCTCATCTCTGCCAGCCCCCCTCCACCAGTCTCAGTCCTGGCGAAATATCCCGTCGCTGGGACCTCCTCGACACACTCCGCTCCGACCTTCCCTCCTTGACTCGCTTGTCCTCGACAGGGCAACAAACTCCCTCAACCCCCCGCCAAGCTGATTCTACCCGTCGCGCCCAACTCTTGAATAACTCTACACCCTCTCCCTCTGCTTCGTCCAAGCGCCGGTTCGGTTCTGACGCCGCCGCGCTGGAAACGCCCGAGACGCGAGGTGTTGCTACAGCTGACCTCGTTGGGATGCAGACGCAAGCAATGGCGGCGCAGGACACGAGTTTGGCGGGGCTGGCGGGCGTAGTGAGGAGACAGAGAGAGCTCGCTGGGGCGATCGGGGAGGAGCTGGAGGTGCACAACAGACTGCTGGGCGAGATGGGTGGCGATGTAGAGAGAACGGGTGGAAGATTGAAGAAAGCGGGAAAGAGGCTCGAGAAGATTGTGAAGTGATGTTTATAGGTGCGGGGTGAGAGGCATGGATGGGTTGGTCAGGTCGGACAGGATAAAAGGGATTTTGAATGGGAATCGAAATGTTGTATTTTATTTCCGTTACACCCAAGTGAAGCACATTTGTCATCTCTACTCTGCATTGTCCTGCCAAGATTGTGACCTGCCTGATTGATCGGTCAAAAGTATCCCACACCACTGAAACGCTGCACCTGGATCGATTTGGGATCCATTACACTCTGCACTTCTAGACATCTTCTGACATTCGAGGCTGGTGTTGTTCTTCATGTGGAATCAATCCCGCCGAACGACGGGTGGAAGCATCCGCTCCCAGTCTCCGCAACCCACCAGCAACGTCTCGGCCATGCAGAGATTTGGTCTACTGACCGGAGAAACAAGCATTGGTGGAGCAATCGGGCCTCATTTGGCGAATCTCGCGGACTCTGTCCGGGTATCGTGGGTGAACACTCAGTCTGGGGGCGCCATACCCATGAACGCAGCGTGGCTCCACTATTGGGCTGTTGTGGTACTTGCTGCCCAATGTTTTAACCTCCTAGAGCTACCCATTGGGGTGAGAAGTACCAAACGACTGTTTCGTTCGCTTGCACTTCTGAACGACACATGTTTCTGTTCATTCAGGTCGCGTGGACGTGCGAAGTAACGAACAACGTCCGCGTGCTCCTTATACTTTATTTGTGTACAGACCTTGTCGGTATCGTCGATATTATTATTGACTCGCACAAGGAATTTAAAAAGTGAGTTCATGTCTTAGAAGTGTTTGATGTTCACACTTACGGTATAGCTCATCGTAGCGAATATGGGTGAGTACTATGGACGCCTCGTTTGAGAGAATGGGGTGAACGATGGCTGAACAGCGGTGTTGGCGCATCAATGGCTTGAATCTACCCTCAGGATTCTTATTACTGATGCTTACTCCAGTGAGCCTCTCACGAATCCCGTGGTGTCTTACCTACTTACCTGTCTCTCACCTAGTTCGGAAACACTATTTCTCCACGTGGGGATGGCTCACCACGTTTTGTGCCACTCCGTGGGACTTAATTCCATTGACACTGTGGACGATGCAAGGTTCACAGTGTGTAAATATGGGGTATGGTATCTTGATGACATTGGTCTTCCATGTGCCTGACAAGTGACTTCCAAGCTCTTTTGACCTGCATCGTTTGTGGGCCTTCTTGCGGCTCCTCCGTGCTGTAAATTTGACGAAGCTTTTTGACACCCTTAACAATATAAAGATTCCGGGCTTGCATGTTTGTATCAGTCCGTATTTTTCCATCGTTGGCTAACAGAAGGGTTGTCCCATAGTATTCTTTTCTTCGTCTCCTGAAAAATTTGGTTGCTATTGTATACTTGGCGCACACATCCTCCGCTATATTCTTCTTCATCTCCGCGATGGAAGGTAATTAAAGTACGGGTCGAGACTTGCAAACAAGTTCCGATGTAAATTTTTGTTAGGAAATCACGATGCGTGGATCAACAGGATTGGTATCGGTTACGAGTCACAAAAGATGTCAGATCTTAGCTTTCAGACCAGGTATGGCATGTTTTTGTTTTTTTTTCACCCTTTGCTCCAAGGTCGGGATCCAACATCCAACGCCTTTCCGGAACAGATATTTAATCTCGTATTGGGCTGCGGAGAAGGCAATATTCTTTGTCTTTCGCGAAACTGAAACGACGGCTGAACGCGTCTACTGCGTTATTGAAGCACTTTTTGCGTCAGTCATTTACGGGTCCCTATTTGGAAACATTGCTTCAATCATTAGATTTCTCGACAGCAGCGAAGCTGGTGAGCATTTGGTGCATGTCATGTCCGAGCAATCACCTTGACACTATTGATCTTGCTGTCAAACAGTCCAAGAAGCTCAGCAGCGACACAAAATGCGTCTTGCACAGATGAAACGATACATGCATAGCAAGGCATTCCCTGTGGAGCTCCAGCAGAAAATCTGTGATCATGAAAACTTCAAACTTCTCCGGAACCAAGGTAACTCTTAAACTGTCGAGGTGTCTTTGTCCAACGACTTGCGTTGAACAACTTCAATCATTAGGAATGGATGATACAAGTCTTTTCAAGGATCTGCCTCGCACCCTGCAAATTGAAATTTACTCACATCTTTATCTCGAGCTCGGTTAGTGTTTAAGTATCCTTTTGCACAACACAATCTTCACTGGCACATCCGACCCGGCATAGTTCGCTCTCTTCCGCTGTTTCAAGACACCCCACCACAGTTTCAGACATCCGTCGTACTTGTTCTCCGTCCTATCACCGTTCTTCCTGGGTGGTTTGTATTTCGAGAAGGAGACGAGGGGCGGGAAATGTTTTTCGTACAAAGTGGTAGCGTTGAGGTTTGGGTTTGCGGTGGAACAAAGGCAAGTTGTGTTGCACGTGTTTATACTCTCCTCAAGGGGGAAGGCTAATCCTGCGTCCTGCAAAAGATGGTTGCTACTCTGGGCCCAGGCAAATTTTTTGGAGAGATTGCTCTCATAGAGAATTCGAAACGAACGGCATCCATCCGCGCAGCAGGCACTGTTGAACTATGTGTTTTAAGCAAAGAGGACCTGGAGCAGATTACGGTGCGCCCACTAATTGGACTTAACTCTTGACCAAAATCTGGTCATTTACTTTCAATCGTGATAACTTCTTGCAGGCTTCGCATCCTTCATTCCAAGAGAAGTTAACCAAAATGGCGGAAGAACGAAAACGAAAACAAGAAGAAACTTTGAGGCAAGATAGGGAACGCCCGAAGGAGTCTCGTAAGTAGCTATTCGTCTGGCTGTCGTCATGGTTGTTGGAGCAACTGAGAGCCTTGCGGCGGATTCAGAAAAAGAAACACCGAGTATTGAAATGTCTGGATGGGGCAGCTTAACGTGAGCGACTTCAAAACCGAACATACCTGGTTTATGTACTAACGTCATTCAGGAGGAGCCTCCGAAAACCCGCAAGCTTGAAAGCGTCCTCAAATAATTCGAAAGAATTTGTGACCTTGGTTCAACCTATCAAGGCTACAGCACTCTTGGGACCCCTCTCAAACAACTTGAATGAAGAGCTCTTACATGAAGCGAAACCCAATACGGGTGTCAGCGCACTTGTCACGAAGCAAGTTCCCCGTTTACTCGACTCCCTTAACAATCTCGACGAAGACTTTGAGCCGCGAGGTGTCCCCCCGCCACAAACTGCCACTCTACAACGCCTCACCGCTCTGGACCTTGCAGTACAAACATCGCCAGGGCATGCGACGCGGGAGCTCCCCATGTCACCTGTTGAGGGGATCACGCCGACGGTCGCTCAATCTCCAAGTAATCACAGTACGAGTGGGCCGGCCATTTCAAAAACAGGCCATAGGGTCAGCTTTTCGTTGACAACTATCGACTCCAATGACGGAAGCAGTGACGAGATCCCGAGACTGCGCCAATTGATGCAATTGGGAAGTGCTAGTGCTCAGTCTCGTGATTCAGACACATCAACCATGGTTTGACTCATGCGGGAATGTATTACTCAACTTCTAATTGTTTAAAAATATAATGTTGTCGTGAGTCACTGCTGACTTCAGTGTGCTCACCTTCAACTGCGTTGTCATCCGCCTTAACCTTGTATACTTGTATTCGATTTGTGTTGATGGATCTCTCATCGCGTTTGAGGTTTGCTACCTCGATCGTGATCGATCTGCGCGCATGTCCACATAATAAATTTAACTTAAATTCTGGTGAATAACCTCTCCGATACTTCAAGAAGCATCTGTTCCTCTCAGGCTTTCCTGATCCCGGGAGTGGATTGTGCGCATAATCGTTGCGACGAATCGACGGTATCATTTGACTTTCAGTGTGATTCTTGGATCTGTAAGATTTGGTACAGGACCAACAATGTATCTGGTACACCTTTTTGCTGCAGTGGCGAGTTCCGTCAGGGATTCGTGGATACGGGTTCGAAACGGGGGTGCGATTGCGATGGACTCTGCATGGCTCAACGTTTGGCATAGCGTCGTTCTAACGGCCCAATGCTTCAATTTATTGGTGCTGCCTATTGGGGTGAGCGATCTAAACCACACTAGCTCTCTCTCTCTTAATTCTGAATGACGAGGGGACCAGGTCGCTTGGACGTGTGAAGTGACAGACAACCTTGGGGTGGTCCTATCGCTTTATTTGTTCGCGGACTTGGTGGGAATTCTCGATATTTTGAAAGACACCATTTGCGAGTTCAAGAAGTGAGTCCTCGTTTCATGCGAATATACTGAGCAGTAGTGTTCATAGTGCACCTTCGTAGCGATTACGGGTGAGATGATACGAAGAATGAGTGATTTCTTTCTTCTGTGACACATTGCTTCTAGAATTCTTATCGCAAATCGGAGAGAAAGTAAGAAGGCTCGCATCTTCGAGTGTCGCACGAGCCAATTGACACAGCAAACCAGTCCGGCGCCACTTCTTTTCCGTTTATGGGTGGTTGAAAATTTTTTGCGCGCTCCCTTGGGACCTTGTTCCGTTACTTCTCTGGGAAAAAGCGGCGGAAAGGTGCACGCCTTCTGGGTAAATACTCGACGTCTTCATATGTACCGTGCGACAGTCCCCCATGTTTTCCTTTACCGGCCCAGTACCTTTGACCTGCACCGCCTGTGGGCACTCTTGCGCCTGCTGCGTGCATTCAATTTGTCAAAATTCTTCAAGTTCATTTCGGATATTCATATCCCGGGCTTGCATGTTTGTGTCAAAACACTGTACGATGTTGCTGAATCTGACACCGCCGATTACAAGTTCTCCATCCTTCGCCTCCTGAAAAACGTCATTGCGATTGTCTATACCGCCCACCTTTCCTCGGCACTCTTCTTCTTCATTTCCTCCATGGACGACAGCCACCAGGCGTGGATTAATCGTGTGGGAATTGGGTACGACACGACCGCAACCACCGCGCTGGGCTTCCAAACGCGGTTCTTGATTTCATTCTGGGGCGCCGAAAAGGCCATCTTCTTTGTCTTCCGCGAGACGGAAACAACACCCGAGCGCGTGTATTGCGTCATCGAAGCACTGTTTGCGGCGGTCATTTACGGGTCCTTGTTCGGGAACATCGCGTCCATAATTAGATTTCTTGACAGTAGCGAGGCCGGTGAGTGACTTGACTTCCAAGAACGCCGGCAATCGACACATCCTTTGAAATGTCTCCGATCGCATCTAGTACAAGAAGCTCAACAACGGCGTACCTTGAAGCTTGCCCAAATGAAGCGATACATGCACAGCAAGGCGTTTCCTGTAGAGCTCCAGCAGAAGATCAGCGACCACGAGAACTTCAAGCTGTTGAGAAGTCAAGGTACGTACGTGGATGAGTGGTGGTGCACGAGATGATGACTGACTCTCGCTTTAGGTATGGACGATTCCAACCTCTTCAGCGACTTGCCGCGGAGCATCCAGGTGGAGATCTACTCCCACTTGTACCTCAACCTCGGTGAGAACACGCAAGTCCCCGTTGCGTCGCAGGCTCAGTGTTCCAAATGTTGACTGCTATCCTCCCCACCCAGTACGCTCCCTGCCTTTGTTCCAGGACACGTCGCTGCAGTTCCAAACCTCTGTCGTCCTCGTCCTCCGGCCCATCACGGTCCTTGCGGGGTGGTATGTGTTCCGCGAGGGAGACGAAGGGAGGGAGATGTTCTTCATACAAAGCGGAAGTGTCGAGGTGTGGGTTGCCTGTGGAACCAAGGTGGGTTTCGACTGCTTCAGGCATTACGTGTTTGTGCAACCGAAAGGCTGGTACCCCTCAGATGGTCACCGTGCTTGGACCAGGAAAATTCTTTGGTGAGATTGCCCTGTTGGAGAACACAAAGCGCACGGCATCAATCAAGGCAGTGGGGATGGTAGAACTATGTGTTTTAGGCAAGGAGGATTTGGAGGAGATCACGGTAAGAGCTCTGTTCACCGTTGATACAAACGATGTCGCAATCGATGATTATATCATGATGCTGTAGGCGACACACCCGGTTGTCCGGGAGAAGCTCGCCAAGCTGGCAGAGGACAGGAGGCGGGCGCAAGAGCTGGCAGTGGAGAAGGAAAGACAGCAAAAGAACAAAGATGGTTGGTTAAGCTGTGTGTCTTTCCAATGAGTTCAAGAGAAGCAATGAGATGGTTTTCGCATGCATGTTCCCCCGGTAGGAGACACAACCAAGTCCGGAACGCAAGAAAAAGGTGCATTCGGGTGGCGAACCCTGACTCGCACCCTGCGAGCGTCGTCCCGGCAGGAACCCATCTCTCTGAGAGGCGGGTCGACAAATAAGAGCTCCGCGCGCGGACAAGAACCCACTGGTTCTCTTTCCACGGACCTCCACGTCCACTCTTCGCGCGAGACCAAACCTAACACTGCCGTCAGTCCCGTGATCACTGCCCTGGCACCCCGCATAATGGACTCGCTCAATAAGCTTGATGACACGGAAGAGTTCCACCCCAGTGATCCGCCCGAGCCTGACACCATGGTCGAGACGCTCTATAGCTTGCCCCGCACCGTGGGTCCCACCGACGCTCCGAGGGTCGTCGCGAGCGCGCTGATGGGTGCGAGTGCGACGCGCAAACCTGGGCTGCCGATGGTCTCTGCGTGGGCGGGCGGCGGCGCAAACTTTCCGCTGGAGACCGTAGATTCCGATGACGGGAGCTCGGACGACGTGAGGAGCGGCGCTGCGATGGCGGCGCGTGGAGGTAGCGGAGGGCGTGAAGGGTCGCGGTTGAAAGGGGGAGAGAGGGAGGAAGTGTAGGGAGATAGTTTATCTGTATTGGCCGTCGGACATGCGTTTGTCTTATGTTCGAGGTGGAAACTGTAATAATGACTAATCGTCAATGAACGCGCTATAGTACCCCCGTGATTCCATAGCCATGATCCGTCCTTCCACTTCCACGTTCTTCACTGAGGCGACTCTACTTGGCAGTGCTTGGCGCCATGGTGGAAGTGCGACGAGCACAGCACGCCTCGTAAAAGTACCGCGACACTGAAGCCCATCCTACACATGGGGAGGTTCGCGGGGGGGGGCGGGGGGAGGTGACGACATCCACAAACTTGACACAACCTCTTCCGAAAAGCACTCACCTTTGTTCTCGCCTGGCACTTTCCGACTCAATCTCGTCGCCGTCTAAAATAACGATAGGCTGCACCAATAGCTGCGGGGGATATGGCTGGCGGTGTGGAGGAAACTCTTGCATTACAGGCACGTCATGCTCCAATTTGACAAGTGGCTGAGTCGACACGTCCATCAAACCCTCGCTGGCGTCTTCTTCCTGGTCCACGTCAATGACATCCGCATCTCTTTCATGTGGCATGACCTCAACACCCGTTGTCGACCCGTCAGGATTCAACACACATCGATCCTGGTCTGGGTACTGCGCATGTTCGAGAACGCAAGATCAATCTGGAGTCAGATTGGTTCATGATCTTGTCGCACAACGGACATTTCCAAGGACCAGACGAGGGCATGATGGAGATGAGGGACTTGATCGGGAAATGGGAGGCGGGAGCACGCGGTGAGAGAGGCGGCATATCGCATTCTTCAGCATGTAAACAGCAAGGGAGACAAGACCCTCACCGCGGCATCGAATGCTTGTTTGTGCGCATACACTCGAGAGCGCACCGGCGCTTGAATCCTCTTTTTGGAGATCGGACACGAGAATGAAACGGTCTCAAAGACGTCGATGAGGTCCAACTGAGGTTCTGGGACTTAAGAGGCGATTCCTTAACCGCTGTTTTGTGCTCATGCGTTCCAGAGGGGGGGCTAACCTGATTGGATTTCATCTTCCGTCAGCGTGTCGGTTTCCTTGGTGGTCGTGGTACTGGGTGTGTCACCGCCCGCCACACGAGCAACCAGAGCACCCTCCGCCGGTCCCTTTTTCTTCCGCGAGGCCGAACGCTTGCGCTTTTTGGCGGTGCGTCAACGTCAATACAAGCTTCCTCCTCCCGAGCCGCCACAAGCGTTTGGAACAACGGATTAGAGCACCGCCGAGGATTGCTTTCGTGGTTCGAGGATGGATGCACAGACTCATCTAACTCCACAACTTTCGGAGCTGCCTTGTGCACGTCCGAGGTCACATCAGGTTTGAGGACGGGAGTGATCCGAGCGGATGAACGTGCGCTTTCTGTGCCCTGATCTGTCTGCTCTATGCTGTCTTCCCTACCTTCCCAACCTTCTCACAGCGGTTCCGGTACCGGCGCCGCCATCTCGCAAGGCCCGGGGGTGGCAGCGGAAGTGTCCTGAAGTGGAAATCCCGTTGCAGGCAAAGATGGACTAATTGAGTAAAGGCTACGTGCTATTTCGATGGTAGACGTGGTTGGTTGATGGCTCATGGCTTCGATTTTTGAGTCAACGCAACGGCCTTAAACGCACACACGAGAAGCCAACACCGGAAGGCAAGATTCGAAGGTGGGCAACCATGTCAAGGTCTTAAGGCACACATCGTATTTCGCACCTTCTCGAGATCGTGCGGCTGCGTGCATTTACTCTGCGTGCCTGTTGCTTTTGCCGGCGTCGCTCTTGACTGTCCGGCATGCCAGAGTGGTGGGAGGTTTTGCTTTCTCGACGATGACGTGGTTGCCAGGGCCTCAAGCTCGGCAATCCGAGCGCAGAGTCTGCTCTCCCTCACCCTGCCATTCTCAATATGTTGGCTGAGCCGGGCGACTTGTGACTGGAGCCTGCCCACTTCAACGGTATGGTCGTGGACCTGTCGCCGAATTGATTCAGGTCCTCTGAAATTTCGGTCGGATTTAGGGCCAGAATACGCGTAACGAGAGCCATTAACTATTCCTTCGCCCTGGCCGATTATGGGGTCACCTTTCACTGCCAATCTTCCATCAAGAAGAAAAGAGATCGGAGGACCGCACCTGTCAGCGGTTTTCTTCTCGCGCTCAATTTCTTGGAGAAGTTTCTCTGTCGTTTTAGCCTCGTCCGAGTCCGAATCCGAGTCCGAATATGAATAATGTCCGCGGAAGTGTGTGATGGACCAGCACCTCCTCGCTGCCCCGAAAAGGTGTGTGTAGGTGCGGACATCCATTGGTTGGTGAGTTGTTCTTTATGCCAGAGCTCCACTCACTCATGTGGCCTTCCTCGATGGGGAGCTTGCAGTTTGGCGTTGATAAATGTGTCGGACTGTTGCGATCTCCGTGAATGACTGTTGCCAACAAAACTGGAGTGGAAACCTAACACTCCCCATACAATGCACGGATGAATGCCCCGAGCGAAACTGAGGTCAACGACCCTCACAGCACCAACTCTCCCGTCCCATTTTCGGTGGTGTACTTCCAAGTACCATCAAACCTCGGTGCAACCACGTACGGCATCGCAAAACGTTTAATAATCCAGGACGCGCTGCTGCCGACGAGGATGACACGCGAGGCTGGAGGAAGATGGTACAGAAGAAACGGAGACGGAATTGATGTTGATAAGATTGGGCTCCGTCGGTGTACGCTTGTGAGACTTGTTGACGGTGAAAGTAGTAATTTGGAGGTCAGAATTGCGGGGACTCCACAGTTCGTATTCAGAGAGATACAGTACAATCAAAATTGCCATCCGAGAGTGTGACGGCACTCAAACGTCGTCTCTCAACCCTCAACGACTGAGAGAGCTTCGTGCCACGGCTTCGTTCATCCACTTTCGATGATTCAGCAGCTTCAAAGCTTCGTCATAGGAAACCTTGTTATTCCAATGAAACGCAACAGTTAATCAAAGTCAATTCAAAACAAGATTGTCCGTGTCTGCAGCATAACGAAAGGTCCGTTGAGCAGAACTCACCCATTTCCTCTCCCTCTCCTTCTCCTCTGGCCACTTCTTCTCCTCGTCCCGCACCTCCATTTCAAAAACACCGACCTCTTCCTTCTCTTTGCCTGCCTCATACTTCCACTTGCCCAACTCTGCCTTAACATCACCCTTGACACCGGCCTCCTCCCACGTTTCTCTCACGGCGCAGGCTTCAAGAGTAGGTTCGAAGTCTTCCCATCCGCCCTGAGCGCCGAAGTCCCGGTTAATCGTTCACGAAACCCAACTGAAGGTGAAGGTGAAGATACCTTTGGGAGCACCCATTTGTCAGGGTGCTTACGGCTGGAAATGACCAATATCTGCTTTGTGGAGGGCTTGATGACGACGCATGCGCCGACCTGAATCATGTTGCAGTACAGTTGTTGTACCAGTTTGAGTTGTGGTGTTGCAATTTTGGTCCAACCTGTCGCACTCCATTGACGTAGATTTGCTGCCATCACGTCCAGTCCATCAGATGGCAGGGAGTCGATGGAAACGCGATGCGATCACTCACGGACTTGCGACCCATCGCGTTGAGTGGGGGAGATCGTTTCTCGGCAGAACTATTAACCGCATGCCCCGATCTTGTGGACATTGCAGACTAGTGATCCTTCAGCAATCTTCTCCATGGCAAAACTCTTCATCAATCGAGGCTGTCTTCGCTTGCATCGCGGATGTTTTGCGTGTCGCATCCCGAAACGATGCGGTTGACTTTGCATTGAGCGAGGCTGCTGCTGTGTGCTTCGCCAACGTCCAAGCGTGCTGCCTGTTGATCGGTACCTGATCCCGACGACAGAAGGGTGGGGTCGTTACGATCTGGTTGGCCTCCTGCAAGGAACGGGGTCGATGGGTCCCGCTCAAGGTTCGCGGACCTGATGATAGAATCGCTGGGTTGTTTGATCACCTCCCAGTCTTGTTGCGATCAAGATGAAGACAAAGGCCCCGCCAAAATTTCTGTGTCCATAACCTTTGTCTACAATACTCATATTCATGGTGTTCATCAAGTGAGCGAAGATTTCCACGACTTGAGCACCAGGCATTCAATTGATCCCTCATCCCTCAAAGTATCACCTTTGTGGCAGCAATTCAGTCACACTTGGATCCCTCGCAACTACGCAGGTGACATCTGATTCCATATCGCAAGGTGAGCTAATGTTTTGCAGATCTGCCGAATGAAAATCATCGAGATCGCCAAACTTAATAATAAAATAGCTTTCAACAAGTATCGCTAAGCTTGCAATCGACCTTCAAAGGGCGTCTGGTGACCAAATTGCCGTCAAAATAGGTGTGTGAATAGTGCTCGTAGCTTGGTTCCTGAAGCATCTTGTGCAACTTGACACCGACATCGCACCACTTGTGACCCCATCAGAAACGTATATTAACAAGTACTACGTTTACTAAAAGACAGTTACCGATGCTATTGAGAAGAGAGCTTTTGGCATCAATGACTGGGACCGAATCGTCCCTTTTATCAAGAAGACAGTGAACTATATCGGTCCTGGCAGTACGTTTTTCTGTTCCAGTACTTTCTGAACGATTCTCACAGCACCTCTTCTCTGACTCACATTTGCTCCATGAACACAAAAGCTCGAATGCACTCCACTGCTCTGAACTCCTTCTTTCCCCTCATCAACTTGTTTGCGCTCATTCCAGCCACAGACATGGCCGATCACCAATCAAACGGAACAGTGAGAACGTTTTTCTACTCGTACTGAGCACAGAATGCCGCGTGTCAGAGATTTTGTACCACGGCGAACACGAGTAAAGTCCTCATCCGGTACTCCATGGATGACGTGACTGACAGCTTGGGACCTGCTGTTTGGAATGTGAGAGCTCTCTGCTTTGCAGTGCCTTGCCCTGGATACTTGCTTCATCCTTCACCTTTGTAACGACCCTTTATTTCATTTGCGTCTCCCTGTTGTAAACTCTAACATGATGGCAGCTCACCGGTCTTGACTTCAACGCGTATGTGTGCCCTTTCCACGCGCTCTGCCCCGTCACGAAAGACGTCGTCATCCCCCGCAAAGACCCGTACGAGAGCATCGGGGACCTCGCCCAGTCAATGACGCTTCCCGTGTTCGACCCCTCGGGCGCCACCTACGTCGGCGCGTTCACCATCGAGTTCGACATATTCAACCTCTGCGAGGTGCTGAATGACGCCAGGAATGCGAGCACGGAGAATGTCCTGTTCTACATTCTCACGGCGGGAGGGAACAAATTGGCGATATCGGGACTGGAAAACAAGAGCGCGATGTACTCGGCAGGTTGTTTTTTCTCCAGGTCCACCTGCGGTGCTTTCCATGTGAGTACTAATCTGCCGGCTTGATAGGTCCTCACGATCCCGCTGTCCAGAACTGCCAGCATGGGAACATACAGGGTGAAAACGCTCTTCGAAATCTCCCGCTCCGAAAACCCGCTGTTCAATATTTCCGCACGGACTGTCTAAGAACACGCCGGGGGAGACTTGGGCAAGCCGTTTGCGGAAAAGCAATGGAGACTAGATGGGTACATGTTCGGGGTGAAGTGAATGGAACATTTGGGATTTCAGCACATAATTGTCTCGGGCGCGTGAGTTTTTGCGATGCACGTTGACGGCGAAATCGACACTTGAGAACTGGCGTGAATGCTTAACAGGCCCGAGACAGACTACCTCGGCGAAACAGCGCGCCTCGAGCAGCGACTTATCTCTCTTTCGGCCACCTCTATACGCACGTCTGCCCTTGCAGGTGCGATTTATTCTTGAGCACCCATTCTATTTCCAAGCTTTAGTTTCGAGTGTTTCCTGGACATGTTCTAGCGGCGGCAGTTGTCGTTCTCATGAGCGGCCTATCCGTTCTCTTCTCCACTCACTTCATAACCTCCCCCCCTGCGACACATTCTTCGTGTCATGGACAAAGTAAGGTGCTCCTAAGCATACTACTCCCATTCAGTGCCATTAACACCTTGCTCCTCGTCCTGCGACTTCCACACATCCAACCCAAATGTCCATTTGCAACCAGGCTGAAAAGCTCTACTGTTCCGGCCTTGCTAATGGAACTTTCTTCTCCCGGCGATCCATCGTGGCCGAAATTGGAGATACTCAGCAAGATTTGTGGGTCTACTCACGTCAGTCGCGGAAGCGCTCAAAGGTGAGATCAAGTTGGATTTTTGGAATGGAGTGAGGTCATCCCCCTACTTTCTACCTGACCCTACCTTTGACGACTTCAACAGCGAACAGCCAGCTTTTCGTCCTCGCCACTGGCGTGACCTCGTCAAACGGGATATCACAAGGGGTTAGCGCGACCATTGGAACGGGCCTGCTGGATAAAAGACCGTTTGGTGGCAGTAAAGGGAGGGATAGTCTGCGAGTGAAGGAGGTTGCTGATATCTGAATGTTATTGGAAGTTGCGAGGTCCGCTGGTTGACCGAGAGAGTTGCTGCGTGAAGGCACATTCACTCCATAACATTACCTCAGTTACTCTAGGCGTTATCATTGAGCTGTGAACTACAACACGTTTAAGAATAATCGGAGGTGGTAATCCCGGACGCAATTCCTTTGCAAATATTGATTACATTATACAATCCGACATTTCCGGTGACACCAAACACGTGTTTTGTGAATGCCGCTGTGGGGAGCCTACGACACGTAGAAGTTGATCTGAGGGTATACCCTTTGGATTTCTTGGAACAGCGCTGGCTTTGTCCTCGCAAGTGCATACGGGTCCTCCGCTGCATATGAACCACTGGAGTAAGTACGAGCCGGCTGAAACAAGGGACGCGTCCGTCCAACCCACCCATGCACACAAATGTCGTCGCCACACCCGCGTTAATGATGGAGGCAACGCATCCAAAGATTGCAAAGCCGATCATCAGGCAGACAACCGCTCCGAGGACAATCACACCCGCGGGGTTCGTGGTGCCAGCCCAACGGAACCTGTGTGACCCAAAATCGTTTGTCATCTTGTCTTAGGGAAACGCATGAGCCAGAAGTTGGAGAGTGGGACGCACCAATTGGCTTTCACGCTATCGGAGAAGGCAACATACACGCCACCGACAGCAGCTGACAACACTCCCACGAGGAGAGTGCCCATACCAAGAACCTAGGGGCTCAATTCACGTCATAGGATCAACGACAATAAGGCGCTTTGATACTCACGTTGCCCACAATCGAATCATTGATAATGGCGTCCACACCTTTCCTCTTCACCAAATTCCAAGTATCCTTCGCCGCGCTGCAGTAGTCTTTCCCGTAAATGGCCACTTCCGCAAAGGCGTAGACGTTGAAGTACTCGACAAGATCTCCTAGCATCTGTAACAAGCATGCGAGACACGCCCCGATGAACACGCCGATCAGGTTTCCATTATCGGCCGACCTGTTGCGAGAGTTCTCTGCAATAGCTCTGAGGGTCTGAATAATCGCGATGAGGAGGGATCCGAAGCAGATGGAGCCGAACGACGTGGTTGACGCGCGTTTGAACGACGCCAGGACGGGGGAGCTGACATTGATGTCTACTGTACCGGAGGCAGGGTTTTGGATGCCCTATTTGGTTCAGCAAGTTGGTTTGCGGAAATGGTGGCAAGACTACGCAGCAAACGGCTCACCAAGAAATAGTAGGTGGCATAGAGACCAGCAGTGGTGACGTGCCCCACATTCGCAATGACCTGTGCGACCCAATACATGGAGAAGATCGAGTAAACCCAGAGGATAATCTGTGGCGCGCTGGCACTGTTCGAACCAGTCGAACTGTTGGGAGCTGCGAACTTGACGGTAAGACCAACCACGGTGATGGACCATAGGATGACCCAGCCAATTGTAAAGACAAGCTGGACAAAGGCCACCACGAAGAGGGACGGGTCTGAAGGCGTGCACGGCAAAAGCTTTGACTAGAGCACAACCGAAGATGCAGTGAAGGAGGCTTACATCGTGACGCTACGTCCAACACGTTCTCCAACATGAGGATCGCAAACGGGATCCTACTCCGCCAGCTCCAGTAAACCCAAGCAAAGATGATGGCCAAAACGACCCAGATGATGCCCGCACCCCACTGCCTCTGGACGAAGAAGAATGCGGCGAGAAGGAAGTTGGAGATGATGGCGAAGACGAAGGTGGCGCGGACGAGAAAGCCGGGGAACCTGGGGATGAAAAAAGTGTGAAGTGTGCAGGGAAGCCGAGGGCAGGTCCGGTGATTCCTTGCGTTCCGGGCAGCAAGGCGCAAATACAGACCCCTACTATCGTCCATGCACGCGCACTCACTTCATCATGAGCCAATAGTAAAATGCGCTCATCAAACTCGCCGTTCCTACTCCAAGCCCAATCACGATGGCGGCGTCCTTGACGGGGAGAGGCCCGGACGAGCCGGACGACGACGCATTGATTGCGGGGATAGCAATGGCGGCAAGAACTGTCGGACACGGGTGAGGACATGCGCGCATGGGTCAAGGAACATCCCCCATCTCACCTGCAAAAGATGCCAGAAGAAGGCCGAACAGCACAGATGCCCACAAGTCCTGGAACTTTGGCGACTGGTTTATGTGCACACCACTCTGTTGACCCGCAGTAGGGGGCGGCGGACCAGCGGGAGGAGGGTACGCTACGTGTTGCTGATATCCGTGTTGTTGATACGACCCGGAGATGGCTTCCTGGGAGCCCAGTCCTCCATATCCGTCTGTAATGGCGAGGGACATTAAATCGTAATCCGTTTCCGGTCTTCGGGGTCGCGAGCTTCGATTGCAACACGTCACTCACATTGCGGAGGTGGCTGCTGTGGGTACTTTTCACTCATGTTGTGAGAATCAACGGAAAGATAGGCTGTGATTAGGGCAGGTCAGAACAGGGTAACAATGACAGAGGAAGACCCTCGTCGCGGGAAACGACGCATCCACAAGAAGCACGATGATAAGATTGACGGCAATGACTCGGTGCAGCATCGCTGCCCGTGATGCGCGAACGTGCAGCCCACAGCCTAGTACACGACGCGCCCTTACCGTTTCCAGTAGCGTCTAGCGCCAGCTACGATGTGCGCCTGGGCACTGACCTTTCTCTTGCGTCGGGAATGAAGTATTCACCCGGACTATGAATGAGTTTGGTCCCTTGAAGTTTGCTTAGGTCATGACCTGCCACAACTGGTACAACCAACTAACTAAAGACAAACGCGCTTGGGTGGCGGCAAGCAAATACACGCGTAACCATTTTGATGTAAAATATGAATTTGCGTAATAAAGTTTCGTCTCAAATGTTATGTCGCCTGAAGAGACACATTTATTTATGGAAATCAAATGGAACAGCTCTCGTTTTGAATCCTTTGCGAGTGAGGATAAGAAAGGATGACGCTGCAATACGTAATTTTCACCGCATCGTATGCCTCCAGGGCCAGCAAGCACAAGCCCACCTGCCCGACACAACTGGCAAGAGATGGGCGAGCCTCTTCCCAACGTGATCTACAATCTGAGACTCGCTGAAGATGGGAGTCCGCCTGGAAGAACAAAGGTGCGGCGATACTACGATTGCAGCTGATGTTGTGGGGGAAGGAACGGACGCAGCGCGGACGCGGCTAAGAATCGTCGCCAACAGCAGAAATCTGCGGATTGAAATTGAGAGAAAGGCCTTATCGTGCGGGTGTATTTCATTTGCTGTTCAGAGAGCTTCCTGTTGTCAGTTGTGCAATCTCATCATCACCAAATCACCATTTTCAGTTCATTCGCCTTCCAGCCCCGAATCCCGACCACCCTTACTTGCTTCGCTTTGTAATAACGGCGGGATCCTCGGCATTTGTCTCGGCAGAGTTGAAAACAAACTATCCCATCAACCGGTAAGCGGCGTCGCGTTGTCGCCGTGGAGAGGTGACCGGTTCTTTACATCGTCTGACACATCGCCCTTCTTAATACTTTTGGTTGGCTCTCTAATTTTCAGGAAAGAATACCACCGCGACGTTTTCAACACTGTTCCGTGAGTCATGAGTAGCGGAAACTTCTGGAATCCGGACTTCTACCGTGACAGGGACTCTCCGTCAAAAATATGCTCCAAATTTAATCGAGTCGCTCTGTATTTACCGGCGGAGCGTGGCATGGGCGGAAGCGGCAATAATCAGGAGACTGTTCCCTTTCAACACGCACTGACCCCACCTCTTCTCGCCCCCCCCCAAATAGTTTCTCCTCCACTCCCCTCTCCGATGCGTCATGCACGTTCCCCATCACACAACCCGGCATCTTCCAGTACTTCGTGGTCCACACCCCACCACCGCCCGATCCCAATGCCCCGAGTTCTCTCGACTCACCTCCGCAGGCGGACCCGGATCCGTTCCACCATCCAATGCTCAACTTTAAGCCGCCAAAAAAGGAAATAGCCGAGGGCAAGGTCGCGGCTGCCTGTATGGGATATGTTCTCGTTGATCCGCGTCTCAAGTAAGCTCAACTCGCGTTCATGATATTGAATCAGGATGGCTCGGACCTCCTCCATGGTGCCATTCCAAGCGACCCGTCGACGCTCTTTAACCCGAAAACCTCATCTTCTGCAGATTCTTCACTCCCGACTTGTCGGCAAACTACTCCGCCAATCCCTCTGCGACCCTTGTCACCGGACTCGACGGTATCTGCATCCAGACATACGTTCCGAAGTGGCTTCCCACTCTCCCCAACTGGCCGCCGCACTTCAAATCCTGTGCGGACGCCGGTTACAACATGGTCCACTTTGCGCCTCTGATGCAGCGCGGAGAGTCTAACTCCCCGTACTCACTGTACGACCAGCTAGCAATTTCGGATGACCTCTACGATGGGAAGCCCCCGTCTGAAAAGGAAAAGGCGCGATTGTTGAAAGCGACCCTGGACCAGATGACGAGGGAGTTGGGCATATTGAGCGTCACGGATGTGGTATGGAACCACACGGCTCACAACAGCGGATGGCTTAAAGAGCACCCGGAAGCAGGTGATTGAAGCTTGTAACTTTTATACTGGCGTTGTAACTCACAAAGTAGCGCAGGTTACAACCTCATCAACAGCCCTCATCTTCGTCCAGCATACGACCTGGACCGCTCTCTCATCGAGTTCTCGAGTGCTTTCCCGCAACATGGGTTGTCTAGCATCATCGATTCCGAAGCAGCGCTCGAACGCGTGGTGTCGGTGTACTTCACAGACGTTTTCCCAAAGCTCGAACTGTGGAAGTACTTTGTTGTGGATGTAAAATCTACGGTCGAGGCCGTCGTATCAATTGTTGGGCGGGCAGGAGTAGACTGGTGTGACTTTGGGCCATGGGCGAGCGAGGGAAATTTATCTGCACTAGCACTGAAGGACCGCGCTCAATCACTTGCGAATCACGCTCTCGCAGTAAAACCCGGGGTGAAGTTTGGCAAAACTGTTGATCCTGCCGCCGCGGCTCGGTTTGTGGCCAAGGTGCTTTCGGACTTGAGAGTTGCCCAGAAGCCTGGGACACCCGAGTACTTGAGCGTTTTGAAACAGGAATTGATTAAAACACTGGACGAATTCAACTTGCCTTGGTACCAGCGGTACGACGAGGACGTGAAGGTGATAAGGGGAAATGTGGAAGGGCGAGCGAGGTGGCTCCGGCTTGCGGGGCATGGGCCAAAGCAGGGTCCAGTCTCGAAAAGGTGTGTCACTGCATCAAAGAGAAATCCTGGGCTTTCGGGTGATGTCGTTTTGCGAGGACAGCGAACCCCTCTGCGATGTGAACTTCACCATCATCGCACGAGACACCGTCAACGCGCATTATCCGTCTGATGCGCTCGTCGTCGCCAATAACGGATGGATATGGAATGCAGACCCGCTTAACGTGAGAAATTCTAGTTCTTCGGTTTGCGGACCTTTGGATCTAAACCCCGTCGTCGAAAAGGATTTTGCCGCACCGGGCCCGTCTTGTGCATATTTCAGGCGAGAAGTCATACCATGGGGCGACTGTGTAGGTACTTTGCGGTGACTAGTTGCCATGTGACAATAACATCATCTCCATTGGACCCCTATCAGGTCAAGATGCGATACGGCTCCAAAAAGGAGGACAATCCGTACCTTTGGGTTGGTTTGAACATTATGTATGCAGACTCTCCGCAGCTGACAGCTCTCAACTCCCGCATTTCCCTAGGACCACATGGAGCGGTACACCGTTCTGATGGCATCTCTCTTCGATGGATTTCGAATTGACAACTGCCACTCCACGCCAATTCATCTGGCAGAATACCTCCTAGATGCAGCCAGAAAAGTTAACCCTGATCTTTTCGTCATGGCGGAGCTTTTTACCGGATCGGAGGAAAAAGACATTATGTTCGTGAGCAAGCTGGGAATCAACGCTCTCATCAGGGAGGCAATGAATGCATGGGATCCATTCGAGCTAAGTAGAAATGTCCATCGATATGGAGGGCAAGCGTTGGGTGAGTTCATTCACAATTCCGAGCGTATTCCTCGTCGGCTTCTTAGACCAGAATGTCAAAGGTTCCTTCACGCTCAACTCGGAGTACGTTCCGCTTCACATTTTGGGACACAATTCAAGTGATGCCGCTCCTCGTGGTACTAAAGCGGCCCCTCGCACTTTGGTCGTTGACGTGCGAGGCAACTCGCCGAACGCTGTTCTTATGGAGTGGGTTGATGCCCGCATTCAATGGTGTTTGTCTTTTGTGTAATGCCGAAATTCGGAAGTTGCACGCATGACAACGAGACCCCTGCTCAGAGACGCACACCAGAAGACACCCTTCCAAATGCTGCCGTTGTCGCAATGGCAAGCTGTGCCATCGGATCTGTAAAAGGTTATGACGAAATCATTCCCGAGCTGCTGAATGTCGTGCACGAATCCCGAAAGTACAAAGTCGCCAAGCTGGATGATGGTATAATCCGAGGTGAGTAAGCATTCGACATAGCAAGTAACCCGTACAAACTAGAGGACCCCTTCGTAGCCAAGTCCATTCTACAGAGGCTTCACCTGAAGATGGCCCAAGAGGGTTACTCGGAAATCCATGTGCACCAAGAGACTGAGGTGTGAACGCTTTTCTTGCGCGTTCCCCTTCTGGTCGTCTAACAATAAATTGCCACCTTATAGTTCATCTCGATTCACAGGAAGAACCCAGTGACGCATGACGGCTATCTCATGATCGCGCGAACCGCTTTCAGCAAATCGAAAGGATCAGGTATATAATATTGCCTTTTTGTGCACCTGGCGCGGAACAAACTTTTGGTTCACTTCAGGAGTTGGCCATCAACCAATCTATCTCCGTCAACAACAAAGCAGGTTAATGTTTGCTGCATCGATTGTTATGGAACAGAAGAATCCCAGCGCTCAAACAAAAGAGCACATCAACGAATCATTCAAGTCCAAAGTAACAGGACTCATTGAAGGTCTCCCGTCGCATCTCATTTTCTCCACAGATAAAAGCTCCATGGTAGAACTCGACTATAAGCCCGACGATCAAGGTGATGCCTTGACCGTGATCAAGATTATCACCGAGAATTTTGTCCCAGGCAGTGTTGTACTTTTCCGGACCAGTGTCGTTGGATCAGGTATCGACACTCAGTCTGTTAGCCGAAGTCGTGTTGCTTCCAACCGCGAAAGGTCTGGTACGACAGAGGGAAAGTTAGCGCGACTGTGGAGCCTTCTCGGTTTTGAAAACGAGCAGGCCATATTCCAAATGATGGTCAACATTGGTTCGGACCCGTTCACTGCGGTTGGAAAAGGCTGGTTTGGAGATGAAAAGGCTCATTGGCCGCCTGGTTTGTTTGAGGCTGTCAAAGAGCTTCAGATCACGGATCTCAATATTGTGTTGTATCGCAGTGCAGCGGAAGAAGGGGATGGCATAGGTAAGCTCGTTTTTGCACGAAAGTTCGGACTCCTGTTCTGACTGGGTGATTCAAGGGTTCGGTACATACGACATTCCAGGGCTGGGAAATCTTGCTTACGCAGGGCTTCAAGGGTTCGTGTCGGCACTGAGTCCAGTAGCAAGAAACAATGATCTCGGTGCCGCTATTTGTGGCAACTTGCGAGCTGGTCCGTGGATGATGGACTACATTGTTGGCAGACTTGAAAAGTAAGACTAGATGAATTGTGCAAACATGGTATGTTTTACTAACCTTTTCTTTCAGTTACGCCAAACGTTTCCCGCGGATTGAAGGCATCCGAAACTGGCTGAATGAACGATTTCAGCTCATTTGCTCCCTTTCCGCTGACTTAATTCCGAAGTACTTCGGGCTCGTTTTGTTTTGCGCCTATCAGGGCTGCCGAATCAGGGCTGTCGCAGTCCACTCTCTTCCAGCATTTACAAAATCCTCCTCATTCACCGATTCTCTTGAACTCTTTACACATGCCTTAGCAATGGGAGCACCTCAAATGTACGGACACGTCAACTCAACCGGGTTGATTCCTGATGCACAGACGTTTCCTGGAAAGCTCCCACCGTCAGTTCTTCATCCAGACAAGTCGGTGAAGATAGCGTCACTTGCAGCGGGACTCCCACACTTTGCGACAAATCATATGCGCCTGTGGGGTCGTGATGTTTTCATAGCACTTAGAGGCTCCCTTCTGCTGACAAGAGCATTCGATGCTGCTAAGACCCATATAATAGCTTTTGGCAGCACTTTGAGACATGGACTAATCCCAAATCTCCTCGATAGTGGGAAGTATCCGAGATACAACGCAAGAGATGCTGCTTGGTTTTGGCTACTCGGAGTTCAAGATTACGTGAACAATGCACCGGAAGGTGTAGCCTTCTTAGCTACAGAAGTTCCGCGAAGGTTTGCCCCACCACGGAGATACAGGAGAAGCGTAGACGGCAAAGTGCAGCCAGTTGACACAGACCATGAAGATGAATTGACTGATAAGTTTGTGGAGTGGGATTCTCCCGACAGCTACAGATTCACATCTACTGTGGCGGATTTAATTTTCGAAGTTCTGGATCGTCACGCTCGGGGAATCAAATTCAGAGAATGGTAAGCATCGAGTGTAATTTTTGCGGATTAAGTTAATTGCAATATTTTTACAGGAATGCCGGCAACCGCCTTGACGAGCACATGAAAAACGAAGGGTTCAATATTGAAGCCCGAGTAAGATTTGAGGATGGAACGGGCTTTGTGACTGGGGGAAACAGATTCAATTGTGGAACTTGGATGGTGAGTTTGACTTGACCGCAACGGAGCCCCCAACAAAATCGTGATTCAAACCGCATTATCTTGAAAGGATAAAATGGGGTCAAGTGAAAAGGCTGGCAACCGTGGATTCCCCACAACACCCCGTGATGGTGCTGATATCGAGATCGTAGGACTTTGCAAGTTCGCTGTGGGGTGGTGTGCTCGTTTGGCGAAGCTCGAAGGTGGAAAGTGGTTCCCCTACAAAGGTGTCACTTGGAATGGGACGTTAATTTTTTGGGATCAGTGGAACGAAATGCTTGTAACTTCGTTTGAGAAGCATTTCTACATTCCGGAAGGTATGTTAAAGACTTTCTTTGTGTCTGTTTGAATTCGTTCCCAATACCTTCCCGAAAGACGAATCCCAGTTCAACAACTATGTTCTCATTCCTGAGCTTGTGAAGCGCAAGGGTATTTACAAGGACACATGTGGTGCAACCTTGAAGAATATGGACTATCAACTGCGCCCGAACCTGTGCATCGCAATGACTGTGGTTGGTGTCCATAGCAAGTTATGAGGTAGATGAAAGCACCGCTCACATTCTTGTCCTTTAGGCGCCCGAATTGTTTAATCCTCTTCATGCGAAGGTGGCCCTTGAGAACGTCAAAAAGATCCTCCTTGGACCACTAGGTTCGTCGAATGCTTTGAGTACAGAGGAATCACAGCTCTCACACTCATATGCAGGCATGAAGACACTAGACCCTGAGGACTGGGCTTATCGAGGCTTCTATGATAATTCCAATGACTCCACGGATCCCAGCGTAGCACATGGGGCTAATTATCACCAGGGCCCGGTGAGTTATGCTTTTGGGTTGGCTTGGGGTACGTAATTGACTTCCCCTCCTCCAGGAATGGTTTTGGCCAATGGGATATTTCCTCCGCTCTTACCTTCACTTCAACCGCCAAAAAGAAGCAGCTGACGAAAGTTTGAGCTACTTTGTTCAGCGAGTTCTTCTAAAGCCGAAGCGGCATTTGTTGGATGTAACCAAAAGTCCCTTCGCTGGTCTTCCGGAACTTACCAATGCCAATGGAGAATATTGTGCTGGTTCATGTCCGACGCAAGTAAGTCACGGAATAGAATGGTTGCGGTGAAATGCTCATTTTCCCTCGGTGCAGGCATGGTCCATGGGGTGCCTTTTGGAGGCCGTGCAGGATCTCATCACCGCATAGCATTCCTTTCATACTCTGTCACGTCGTTACATTAACACGGAAAAATACACATCTCGTCATGCACATGCAATACGTATTATCTACATGAATGTTCCCGGATCAACTGTCTGACTCGACATGAGGGCCTCGTACAGCGCTCAGACCGAGAAAGACACTCAACTCAGGCCCCAACAATTCAGACGAAAGCAGTGTGGGCGTTTTTGATTGGTGACGTAGCGAGCGACCTTGAAAGGTTGGCTGATCAGAGGCTATTCGTAGCACCTCACTGAACAACGAGGAATCGGATTTAATCCTGGGTGGCTCAACTGCAGCGTTGTGAACTCACAATGGTACAAATCCCATTTCCTCACTACGTATATTGAGCCCATATCCCCACCCGTCCTTGTAGACCATCTTTAGCTTTAAATGACATTCATTTCATCCGAATAAGCCGCCTCAAACTATATGGAAAGGAGTAAAGACGTAAAGGTAAGTTTGTTGACCCCAGTGCTGACGAGCACCAAATCGAAAATACATCGTGTTCAACAAGGATCGGCTTCACGTTCGCAAGACGCTTTACAAGCTTGTTGCTGTCAAACAATGGGCCAACCAGCGCGCTGTATGCCCAATGTGCATTCTGTGATGCAATGCAAGTTATACGGTTGTATGAGCACAACGACGATGATTACATCCACTCACATTGCCAAAGACGGTCCCGTCAGGCAGCAGGGGTTTGGCCTCGCTCTCTGGGAACGAATAGCTGGCTGACGCCAAGGTGCTCGTTGTGAGTTGCTCGACGTACGATGACGACTTCTCGGGTTTCAGGTGGGTCTTTTCGGGAGAGTGGGAAGGAGTCGCCAGGAAAGGTGGGTTGTTGTACGTGTTGGCAGAGGTGAGATACCCCGATGAGTCATCGCCAGAGTGCAAGGTCGCTGATCGGTTTTAGAGGGTCGAGAGCTGACCTATGGAGCGATTGTTGGCACTGACAATTGCGCAGGTGATGGAGGAGCGAGAAGGGGTTGTTGCACCACAGGGGGTGACGGCTTCTGTGCTGGCGGCGAGGGAGGGGGTGGAAGGGCTGGTGGGGGGCAGTGGGGGTGCGGAGTCGTTGGCTGCTTCCTTTTCCCCTCCTTCTTTCCCCCCTTCTTCTCTTCTCCACCGTTTTCGTTTGAGCCACAGAATTGTGATCGCTGTCACTGCCGCAGTTCACACGACTCCACCAACAACTCCCGCTGCAATTGCCACTCCGTTCGATCCAGAGTTAGGGGCTGACACGCCCATAGCCGCCGGATTCGTTTCCATGACGATCCGTGATAATGATAAGGTAGAGGTAGAAGGAGTGGTGGAAATGGACGCTGTGGCAGTGTTTGTCAGCGTTGTCGACGATGGAGCACAGAGGGATGGTATTCTTTCAATCTGCAAGAGATGTTGTTGTAGCTGGCTGGGAGAGTTATTGCAGGTGATGGCAAAGAGGAGAAACCGTCGCCGACACGACAGGTGGTTAAGGATGCCGGGAGGAGACCGTCGATATTGCCCCACGTGAAGTTATTTCCATATAAGAGGAGTTCCGCGAGGTTTGTACAAGATGTCAGAGGAGGAACGGGGCCGGTGAGCCGATTGTTAGACAGGTCGAGTGTAGTTAGGTTTCTGATGCCATCCAATCCGGGGAAGTTTCCGGTAAAGAATTGAGTGCAAAGGAAATGTTTCTAAAAGTTTTAAGGGGGAAAGATCGGGGAGAGGTCCTCTGAAGTTGTTCGATTGAAAATAGCAATTCTGCAACAAGGGAGTTTGGGGGAAGTCCGGAAGGCCTGTGAGCAAGTTCCCACGAACATCCAATGTGTCCAGGATTGAGAGGTTTTGCATTGACGGGATGCTTCCAGTAAGCTGCTTGTTTCCCAGATTGATACTGCGCAACAGCGGAAATGTCCCCAAGTTTGGTATCGTTCCAGTCAGGCTTTGGTTCGCAAGCAAGACCGCGGCCACATTCGCCCGTTACATACGAAGTAAGGAGTGGCGGATGAGCAGCAGAGCGTCGCGAAGGGAGCGATCAGGGATGATTGGCTGAAGAGCTGTACAAACGGAGTGCAATCATCGAAGGAGATCTGTGACAACGTCGGGGTCGGACCAAGGAGAAGAAGAGAGGCGACGATGGCGGTGACATGAGAGCGGATGGGTCGGGGGTTTGATCGAGAGGTGTGCAGGAGCGTGGGGATGTGCGGGGAAGGTTGGATGGTGTAGTCCGGACTGATGGTGGGGTGACAAGAACCGTCCGCATCGTCCGATCGAGTGCGAGATTCGACGAAATCCGTTCCGCAAGTGGCCGTCGAAGTGAGCCAGAGTCGATTTCGTCTGCCTGCTTGGCCCATCAGGACCGCCCAGAGATGTTTGAGAACTGGGACGATGTTGGGATCGCAAAGCAGCCAGACAGGGTCGGATCAGGGATTTTGAGCACCAAACCCTCCAAAGTTTTCAAATTCTAAATCCCACAAACTATGACACGGCCTCATGGCCTTTACACGAACAGGGGTATTTAAGACCAGAACTCGCAGAAATGGAAGCGCCACGAGGGAACTTGAGTGACAAACTTCGAGCCAAATCGCGGAATATAAGAAGCTGGGCGAACTCAAGAGAGAGTTGGGTTCGGTAGGGGTGAAGGGCTGAGCGTTTCTTCCTGGGACTCGACATCCATTGATTGTGCGTGGTCCCTTCTACCAGGGGAAGATCATACATACCTGAGTGGTCGGCGCGCTTCAGCCGCTTGAGGCGAAGTGGGAGGAACGCCTCACGGTGTTGGAGAAACAGTGGGAGGAAAAGTTCCGGGCGTTGGAGAATGCTGTGAGTTGGCGCACTCAGCGAGTGGAGTCCAACCTAGAGTTGACTTTCACTCCTCGTACTGGAAGGGCACTAAGAGAGTCCAAGAAGAGGGAGAAGGGGCGACAAGTGTGGCAGCCTAAACATGTTGCTTATGTATCATAGAAGTAATTGGACTTCCTACAAATGAGTTGCGAGACAATCGTTTTCTGAGGCATTCCTCACAACGCCACGATATTCCGCCTTACGATTGGGGAGTGTTCTCTTCTAGAATTGCAGAGGTAAAGTCACAATCTCAAATTACTGTTTATCCGCTCGAAAGCTGAGGTCATCCGTTGGCTTGGTGCAATGTCCACGTTGTCTTCGCATTTCGACTACCCCAATCTTGTTGTCGTAAAAGCACCCAAGCATACGTCAGCGAGCGGAGCCGTGGAATCATCAACCAGGAGTCGGCTCCAGACGTGGACGATTTGGTCCAATTCGGTTCACGGACGAAGCTCACTTTCAGCCCAAACTCCGCGACATGAACTCCGTTACGAATTCGCAAGGATCCGACCTAGAAAATCGTCGAGGGGAAAGAATTGAGGCTGAGGACTGCGGGGAGAGCCGGTCATTTCAGGAACCCAAATTCGCCAGTGAGAGTGTTGCTGGACGAAAACATGTGATGCGGGATGGTTTGATTGTTGTGAATGAGGACTTCTGTGGGGTACGTGTTGGGAAAAGAGCTAACACGGTGGTAGGATCGTGTGCCTTGGCTGTCAGAGGCCGAGATCTTTTGGTTGATGCGACATCATCCACATTTCTGATTTCAATCATTACCCCATCAATTCCACCATAATTCTCCCATGCACACAATGCTTACTCGACGCAGAACTTTTCTTTCACCATTCCGCACTCTCCACTCCGACCTTCGTTTCCTGTACACGCCCATTTCCTTGCAGACGGCCACGGGGAAGCCGTCCTCGTCCCCCTCAACCCTTCAAGGTGGAAGGGATCAAGAGCCGAGCAGTGGGTCCAAAGAATGGGGAAGGAGGTTCCTGAGGTAGTCGAGGAGTGAGTTTGGCAATAGGGTGACGGTGCCATAAGACAACCTCGATGGAGAGAAGGAAACAGTGTTTCCGCAGGACGGCGACATGTGGGACTTGCGCGTTCACAATGTTCGATGTTTGCGCATCACCATTCACACTTCATTGACGTAAATGTTTGCTATTGTGCTCTATCTTTGTGCCAAAATTAGGCTGTTCTTTGACGCCGTGCGCAAGGCGGACGCGTTTTTAGCGGGAATTGTGAGCATAGCTCAGTGGAGGTCCCCAAAGCAGCACAGACTCACATCTCAATTCGATTACTTTAGGTCTCCCGTCAACAACCTCCAAACCCACCCACCACACCACCCCTTCCCACCGGCGCCAGTGACGTCGACCCTTTCGCCTTTCCTTCCTCTCCTCCTGAGCGCAAACTCTCTCCATATCAGACCCCTCCGAGTGCGATGAATGATGCCTCTGCGACAGTTCACACCTCGATGGAAGAGTACATGCCGCTCCTTCTCAAGCACCTTCTCCCGCCGCTGAGGTCCTTGCACTTGCGGTTGAATCGGCGGTGAATATACCTGACCCCGGATGTGCCGAGACCCCGCTCAGATAGTGCTTTTGATCTCCCAATCATGCAGTCTCACCAACCACCTCCCGCAACTATCCTCGGACAACGGTTCCACACTTGTTCTCTCCCTTCTCCTTCCCTCTCACCTCGTGCTTTCCACCGTCGGAGACTCCTCTGCGCTCCTCCTCTATCGCGGTCTCCCGCTCACCGTCTGGTCCCGCACGGGGCACTCCGAGCCGCCCGGGATCTGCTCGTACGAAGACTCCCTGGGGGGATTTCCGGTGAATCTGAGAGAGGGTCAGAGCGAGGGAGAAGTAAAGAAGGACTACGAGAAGGTCAAGAAGAGGGTAAGGAAAGTGGAGGGAGGTGGTGGTAAGGGATGGACCGTCTGGAGCCCGAGGAGTGCATATGGGCTGGGGATGACTGCTACATTGGGTGAGTGTAGCGAAAGTAGAGTTGGGAAATGTACTCTTGGGGGAATGCCAGCAAGCAAGGGCCTTGATGGAATTTGAACACCAACGATTGCGCACCTGCACTCACCTTCCCCCTGGCTTTTGTTCCAGGCAATCTCAACCACGCCGGATGTACTATATCTCGGACCAATGTATATGTCTTCGACAAGAATGAGCTCGCGGTAGCGGCGGCGGTTGTGGAGGGACAAGGGAAATTCGGTCAGTCGGATCAAGGAAGGGATAGACTCACTTTAGTGATGTTATCGGACGGTGTGAAGGTGAGAATATCTCGTTCATACTCTGCAGCCCTTCTTACCAAGTGAACTCTCCAGGATGTCCTAACGGCATCTCAAATCGCCCTCCTGTCACGTTCGCTCCTTCACGGCCTCCGCCTCTGCTCAGGCACAATACCAGCACCTTCCCCAACCTCACCCCCGGACTTGACGGACGATCCTTCCCTCCCTGTTGAGAACATCGTGGCTCGCGCTCTGCTCCTAAATGATGCAGCTGGAAGAAAAAGCGCAGAGGAAGTGATGGAGTGTGTTCAAGAGGCGGCCACTGGGGAGGAAGGGGAGGAAATGATTGGTGGCAGCAGTGATGGGGATGAAGTGGTTGCACGGCCGAGTTTGAAGGTACTGTGCCGCGCACTTGTTCATGTGGCGAGGATGAGGGGTAGTGGAGACGATGTCACTGGTACGTTGATGGGACGTTGTGTGAGGTTGTAGCGTATCTAACAGATGTCAACAAACAGCTTTGGCGGTTGATGTTCCCTTACCTCCATCCCATACTCTTCCGACCTCGGCTACTGCGTCCGAGCATAGCTTGCCGTCTCCAAGCACATCACCTGCACCAGTATCTGCTCAGCGTCGCTCCCCATCGGCGACTCCGTCACCGCTCCGTGCAGATGCTAACGAGCTCCGACGACTGATTGCACCTCCGTACGATGCACAAAATGAAAAGAGGTGCGGTTCGGAATTGGATAAGATGGCTGAGAGGATTCTAGTCGAGCCCGGAAGCTTGATAGGCATGGAAGTGGCGTTGGGAGGTGCAAGGGAAATCCAAGATCCTGTAGAAGGCAAGCTCGAATTTCCTCCTGCGCTTATAGAAGGGAATGAGTTGGAGGAGACGGAGTCGTCGTTTGACGACGCATTGACTGCTGAGGAGGAGTCGGGCCGAAAACCTGAAGGATGTGATGGACCGCCCGAACACTCAGAAGTGGCGACGGACCATCCCGCCGACAGTCTTGGAGACAAACCGAATCAAGAAATCGCAGTTGATATTCCCGAAGTGACAATCGTCGAAGCGGACTTAGCCAAAAGTGACGATAAGGACCGAGAGAACCCCGTTGTGAGACTTCTGCATGTCGGCGATTCTGGCCCTCACCTCTCAGGGCCCGATGACCTTCGAGAAAGGACAACTGCAACGAGTGGAAGGATTGGAGTCTTTCAGAGCACCGATAATCCCGATAGAAATACCTATGCAGCTGAAGATTCCATTCAACGACGGATCGAACGTGTTGATGACCCAATCCCCTCAGGACAAGGGCCGGATGTTGATTCAGGGACAATCTCCATACCGATCAGTGCACAGTTGGAAACTGGGTCGTTGCTGATTGATGACGAAGAGGTTCCCCTTGACAGCTCTTCCATTATTATTGGGAGAGGCACAAACGATAGCCCCATGATGGGTGAAGACGAAAAAGAAATTATTGGCGGAGAATGGCCTCTCAGTGGATCGCAGCAGCTCGTAGACGAGGATGAAGAACCTGCAGCGCCAAGCCAAGGTTCCATTGAGAGCCCGCATTCCGAGTACGGCAAAATTGGTTACAAAGAGATGAATGAGGAACCCTTGTCTCAGGAAAGCGTCGTTTTCTTGGGCTCTGAGTTGATGAGGATGCGAAAAGATTCTGGGGAATCTGTGGATTTGATGGATGGAGGAGTTACTCCAAAGCCTCTTAAAGGAGGTCAAATCGGTGACTCCGATCTTTCGGTGGCAGCGAAGAGAGTAGTGTGGGATATGGTCGACGAGGCGATGTCCGGGGTTGCTTCACCAGCTGAAGGCCCTCCCGACGAATTTAAATCTAACTCCCAGACTGCGGAGTCGCCAGAAGAAGCTGATGTCTTTGAGGCACAGTCGACTGCGAACAATTCTGCCCTTGTCGTGCTGACGCAGGACCCCATTGCACCTATACGTGATGTTCTTGATATGGGGGGAGGAAGGTTGTCACCAGAAGAACGCTCGAATTCTGGAAAGCGACCTCTGCTGGAGTCCGACACCAACTCTGAAATTGACAATGTGCCGTCTTCAAGACGTGACCTTGTCACTCAATCAGAGCAAACGGATTCTGCATCCCAGATGTCGACCAGTAGTGAACAAATTTTAAAGCGCCGCAAGTTGAGTAATCCGACGGAAAGCAATGGAGTGAGGGAGCTTTGTGCTTCTGCAGCATTGTTCATCCCCGATATTTCCGAGCACAAGGACGTGTCAGATAATCACCTCGTTGAAATTTTGAATCAGGCGGAAGGACTGGAACGCGATGAGCCATTATCAGAGGAAATCCCAGATGCCACCCCAGTTGAACTCGATGACTACGCACAACCCCGTGAGTCTCTCCAAGCACCCGACTCAGAGGACGTTCCTCTCCGGCCCAGCGAAGTGCCATTTATGGTGTCGGAAGACCAGAAAGAAGAGGAGCAAAAGCAGATCAATGACGACACGCACCAATTCAAGCACACAGTATCCTCTCAGAATTCATCTCAGACTGAAATTTCCCCTTCCTTCAGCTCTTCGAATGAGGACGCCTCAAGTAGTGCCTCTGGAAAGCGTCCCCATTCGGAGGTCAGTACGGACGATGGAAGCACGACGTCACCAACGAAACAGAGAAAGCTGACGTGATCTTAGTGCTGAGTAATCGATGTGTACATAGAGTCAAGTACGATGCTTTCATGTTGCATTTACAATTTACGAATGAAGAATCCTTAATAATCAGAGCCCACGACAGGGAAAATGGCCTTTTGGTGCCCACTCTACGCAGTCTCTTGTTCCCTCTTTCCTTCCTATCTCCTTTTTGTTGGTACAACCTTTCCCCCAATCGCCACAGCATGTGTGGAAACACCGAAGCCTTTCGTCGGGAGAACACGGAGCTGCCGGGAGCCCGTATCGTACTTCATGAAAGCCGCAACGTCCCCCTCGTCGATTGCGGAAGGGCCAGTACCACAAAGCTTGCGAGTTCTTAAGCCCGAACCACTTGGACTCGCTGCATTACTCTGATCCAAGCCTCGATGATCGTAGACCAGCTCGTAAAGTGCACGAAATTTGTGATCACGCTCTTCCTTTACTGCGATGATGAAGCTATCCGCCGTGCTGACTTCGATAGCGGCCAAGGCCTCACGCTTTGTGTTTTCATTGAGGGCACCTGCAAGTAGTGCGTGTAGTGCGTTCTTTATAAGAGTTCGCGTGGACGAGGGTCGAGTGATGCGGGCTGTCGTAATTTGCGGGTGCTTCGCAACTCTTGAATGATCTCGTCAGAAAGTAGAAAATTAGGTTTTAATTTTTGTCAGTGATCTCATGCTCAACATACCGTCCTTTTGATCACACTTTATTTGTTTACCATGAACCGTTTTCTCCTTGACTGCATCCGGATGTGGCGGTCCACGCTTCATTGTTTTCTTATGTCCATATAGGACGTCTTCCTGGTCTTCGGAACAGCCATCAAGTGTGGCATCTGAGTCGTGCCTCAGAGTGTTTTGCTGTTGCACTCCACCGGATTGCGTGCGCTTCGGGCGAGCGACTGATGACTTTAAAGAGGAAACAGGCGAGGTTGCAGCGACCTCCTCATCACCAATGTTGCCTGAATGACTCGGGTGTGTGATGTGACTTGGTGGTTTGGTCCTTTTACTTTTCCCTCGATGCGCACTTCCTGGGGCAACAGTAGCCTTCTGCGTTGCTGATTCCCAAGCTGCTTCTGATGAAGGACCCTTCATTTTTGTGGAAGAGTCGATCTCTGCCATGCTGGTGTCCATGCTCGACCCACCATTCCCGTCGTCCATAGAAACAAAATAGGCCAAACCCCCTCGAGATGACTTGAGAGCCCCATGATCGGGACGAAAATTGGCGAGCACACTTTCAGCAGGTGGCTCGGTATCGAAGGTTGCAGAGGAATTGCTGACTTTGAATGTGTCCCTTTCTTCACCACGAGTAAATTGTGTCGGGACCGCCCTTTCTCCCGGAGCATCATTGTAAATTACTGGAAAAGGCTCTGAGCTAGATGCTTGTTCTCGCGGGGCTGGTGGCAGACACTCAGGGATCACCAAATCCTCTGGAATGACAGAAGGCACATCCTCCGTTGTGACGAGGGCAGAGTCAGGCCCGTTCACTTGAATTTCCTCCCATCGCCACTTTTCATTGTTCTCATCGTTGGGTTGGTGTAGTTCGCTCCACTGTTCTTCTTCTACTTCTTCTTGGTCTTTAAAGCTGGCTTCCAGACCTTCTACCACTTTTTGATCATCACCGTCCCAAGCAACTTCTTCCTCGATTTCATCAGGCTCACATAGGTCGTCCGCAGGTTCCTTTGATCCAATGAATACTTCAGCTTTCTGTGGTTCAGTACTGTCTACTCCCAGTTCATTTCTTACTTGGTCCTTCGGTATAGTGTCATCCAAGACATCAAGACTTGTTGACGGGAGTTCTGGCATTGGCAAAACGGTTGGTGGTGGTATCCCGAGACGCCACTCGAGTTCCAACTGGGGATTCATTTGCTTCGACTCTTCCCCCCTTTCTAATGACTGCAACTGCGAGCGTGAGGGAGAGTGTAACGATTGCGGAGGTACGACTGGAAGATGTACCGGACGTCGCACCCGAAAACGTCGTGGGGAAAGCGCCGTGCTTTTGATATCATAGACGCTTGATTCTGGGATGTTCGAAGGAACCTCTTGCCAATTTGTATGTACATCTCGCGTGACCTTCAAGTCGTCGTTGTCAGGTTTGACATCGTTACGTTCTTGAATCGTGGACCACCTTTCCTCGCTAACGACAGTTCGAGCACCATGTCCGGCCACTGCTTCGTCATCAGAGTGGAGAGTTTCGTTCGAAACAGCGGTAGAATCATTTATCTCCTGTTCATTCGGAGGACCTGATTCTTCGTTGGCGATGGAATGGCCGTCCTTCGCTTCTACAGCATCAGCGTTCGCTGTCTCGCTGGGTGTTCCGTCAGTGGTTTGACAAAAGCCACCCAGCATGTCGCGCTGTTCTGGTATCGCTGATTCTGCGCTCTTCACTGCCTGTTGAGGAAAATCCATGTGAGAGGAAGACAGTACCTTTGCACCATCGTCAACCGTGCTTTGGTGAGCGTCCAAACAATACGAGTGACCATCAAGTGGAGCTGAATCGTCGCTTCCCGCTTCAGAAGAAATCTCATCAGACTTGGTGGCAACAAGACACGAAGAGTTATTCAGTTCTTTACCCGACGTCTCAATGGTAGAAAACGGTTTCGAAGTTTCCAGACTCAGAGAGAACACGGTGGAGTTCACTTGTTCAATTGGCGCTTTCATTTCGGGAGCTTCGGAAGATTCCAAATAGGGAGATTCATATGTTTGCCCAAGCTGAAGATTGGGTGTGATGGTTGGAGAACCAGCTCGTTCCGGTTCATGACATTCGACTATTTCTCTGTCCGGAGATGGTAATGGCATCAAGGTTTCTGATGATGTGAAACTTTCCGCGGGCTGCGTTTGCGATTCCAGTGAAGAGGGTGACTGGGATGATGGATAATTAGATGAGGGCGCAAGGACACTCTCCGTATCCACGTTGCACTCTCTAAGCTCGCGCAGCTTCCTTTTCGACATGCGTGTCCGCAAAGGAGCCACAAGAAGAGGAGTTGTGGCACGGGGAGACACAAGGTTTGAACCAGTTTTGTTGGACACGGTGGGTACAGGGTCAAAGGCAGTGGTAGATTTGGTCGATACCGGATGAACCAAAGTTTCCCGCACGTCACTGCTTCGAGAAAGAGTCCGGACGTCGCTCCCGTGACGTTCTACGGTAGGGAGTTCCACTTCTGATCGCACCATCCTCCCTGCATTGACGCAATCCCGAAATACCACTCCTGTCACCATTCTCGCCACTGCTTCCATCCTTGCCAAGGCAGCTTCGTCAAACGAAGCAGCGTCGCACTCGCTGGGTAGGAAGGGTGAAGTGAACGGTGGTGATCCGGGATAAGCCAGAGCGACAGCTCGTGGCAAACACGGACGGCACAGAAGAGAGACAAGCGACGGTGGTGCTGTCTTGTCGGCGTTCGCCCTGTACGGGGCAGCGCCGGAGAATGTGCCCACGAGGGCGAGGAGCCAGGTTCGCAACACTTCGCTGACATTTGAGATCGCATCCAAGACCGAGCTCTCAGATTGGAGGTACCTGGAATGGTCAACGTGGCATTTGGACCGACGAAAATACTCAAAATCCACAAGGCACCAACGTTGATTCGGCAAGGACACTTTGCGTATCTGCGGCGCCAAGTTCACCCAGGAGTTTCTCCATCAACGCGACGTGAGCATCTTCCCTCAGCGGATCCCCTTCTGCGAGTGCATCGCGCATCTCCCACATAAGGTGCGGAAAGGAATCAGTGGAAGTTTCACTCGGAGAGCCCGTCCCAGGAGGGCACAGTAGGGACGCTGCTAGATTGTAGAGTCTACCCGAGGAGAGAAGGTCTAAGAGTGACGGAGAGCGGATCGCAGGGCACTATTCAACAAAGGGAGGATGAGTTGTGGAACAATAGTCCAGTCCCTGCAGTGAGCAAAAACCCTTTCCAAGACACCCAAAGGAGTAATGTCCCGGGGATACCAGAGGCTTGCACACCCTGAAATCTGAGAATCGTTGCTTCACAGACACCAAAACACCCCCACATCATTTCCCGCAGCTATTCTGTCAAGCCAACTCACATCGTCCTCAACCAACTTGCGAAAGTGGTACTCGAGCTCTTCAATGCATCCCGGCCATGCTGTGTCCTCGAGGCCGGCATGAGTCGTTCCCGTACTCCCTGCACTTGCCAACACCTCCCGTCCTCGGGCGCACACCTTTCCAAGAAGCACTCGCAGAAGCGGTTTAAACGCGACGTCCCGTACTTTATGCTCAAAGGGGAACGAAATCGCCATCGCCATCGCTGGGGCGTTCTGAGTTGGAGAAAGTGGCGAGTGCTGGTGCTGGTGATCGAGTCCGTTGCTGACCAGCGCGGACTGCGAATCCGCAAAGCCTGCAAACGCAGACGAGCGAGTCTTGGCCGAGTTCGGTAAGGACCTTCTACCCAACCCAATATGCTCCATCCGTCGCGCGTAGTTTGCGTGCAGAAGCGTCAAAAGATGGACCGCTTCCGAAACATCCCCCGCGCGAATCCTCGCCAGCCTTTCCAAGTCATACGCGCATGCGTCCTGCGCCGCCGATGCCGACGCAGGCGCAAGCACACGCCCCACCGCGGCTCCGAGCTTCGAAAACGTCTCCCTTGTCACATCCTCTTTACTGCTCCCCCTGAGAAACTCGTCCGACGTGAACCACGACAAGTCGATCGACCTTGGATCCACCAGCGCCACGACTTGCGCGAGGGTGAAGCCGTCGGTGAATTCGGTACGAGGGTCGATGGGGCGGGAGAGGAGGGATTGGAGCCATGCGAGCGCTGCAGAAGCACCAGAGGCAGACGGGGCTTGTCCGTCATCGGAGTGGGTGGGAGCGGGGTCCGAGCCCGCCGATTTCGCGTGGTTTGTCCGCGAAGAGGGGAGTGCGGAGGCCGGACGCGATTTTTGCATGAAATGGGGAATGCGATGGTGTTGGAAACCCGTCTCCACAGCTTAGCATTCAGTTCTTTTTGGAAAATGAAGGCACTGCAAATATGTAACACCTCTCCACTGACACCAAAGAGTAGTAGTAATAATAATAATACGGTCGTGCAAAACGTGACGTGGTATGCTTGCTCTCGCTCTCTTGCGACTCGAGTCTCGACTCGACGACTCTCCTCTCCTCTCCTCTCCTCCACCCAATCCCCCCCCCCACACCCACCCACCCACCGAATCGGCGCCATTACCCCATCTGCGTATACGACCCCAAATCCTCATGCGGCACTCTTCGGCGCTTATACGCCACGACGGCTCCGCCCACCAAGAGCACGGTCGCGAGGACCGCGACGCCGATACCGACTTTGACTGGGGCCGTGAGCCCACCGCCCGTGCCCCCGCCGGAGCCGGAGCCTGTGTCGATTTTTGTGGGTGTGGTTTGGGCGTTTCCACCCACTGTGGCAGCAGGAGCAGGAGCCGCGACGGACGGTGTGGGTGAGATGGAGGAAGGGGAGGACGGAGGGGTCATTTGGACGTTTGGCGTGAGCGTGGAGGTGGGTGAGGGAGAGGCGGAACTTGACAGCGCGACGGGGCTGGCACTCGCGGTCGTTGTGGCTTCAGCGGCAGCCGAGGAAGTGAGGCCCGGGATCGGCGGGATCACGACGATCTGGGCTGGGTTGCCCGTGCACTGGGGACTTGGGAGAGTGGCGGCGGCTTCGGTTGTGAATGCTAAGGCGGCGTACGGCGGTGCGAATTGTAGTTTCGAGGTTGGTGCGTGTTTGGAATGTGGAAGACTTACGGACGGAACCACCCCCGGGACAGTTGCTGATTCCGCTTGTGCTCGCTGGGGCACACAGAGAGGTATTGAACGCCATTCAATCACGGGGAAAACAAAAAAAAATATCACTCACTGGCCAGCTGGAGGATTCCATCTCCAGTGGGAGGGGGTACGGCAGCGCAAAAGTCCATGAACTTGCCCCACTAATAATTCAAACCAACCCGTTAGACATGTCCGTTGAATCTCGTCACGACCCGCGACCGGACAGCCTCGGTCGGCGCTAACGCGCCTAGCCGCGACGTTCATCGGTCAGCGCCTCGCGGCGCTTCGGCCTCGGGTTCGCTCCGTGTAGTGTCATTCCGCTCCGCGGTTCATTCGCCTCCGGTGGAGGAATACGCTCCGCGTGGGACATTCGCGCTCCGCGCAGATCACTCGCCTCCGGCGGACGCCTCGGTCAGCGCTTCGCGCTTAGGCCTCGGGGACCTCCGCTCGCGTTGCTCGCTGCGGTCGGACCACTCACCGGATTGGTAATCTTGACAAAAAGCGTCTCTCCGACACAGGTCTCGGTAGCCGGAATGAGAATGTTGTAAGACCCATCGTTGCATACGAGCGTGTTTGAGACCAGCCGACCCGAGTAGTTGTTGCACAGGTCCGGGTAGGGACCGGCGACCAGTTCCAGGGTGACCACCTTTCCCGATGGAATGAATAAAGAGAGCAGAGTGCAGCGAGAAAAAAATGAGACGATGCTACGGTGGGATCGCTTCGCAGAGCAAAGGTGGATGCACGGGTGGCTTGACCACGCCCACTCACGGGAGTGACATTGAAGTTGAGCGGATCCCACACGATGTTGAACGATCCGCCCGGCGTGACGGTCTGGTATCCTGGAGGCGTCCGGGCGGTGTGTCCCGCGGTCAAGCGAGTGTCGGGTGTCGCGAGTCAGAGGGTCAGGGGGGAGTCGGACGGGTTCCGGTACGTGGAGTCACGCCACTCACCTGCCACACGGGCAGCCAGCGCGCCCAGCTGAAGTGCGACTGCCGCTGCGATCCACATCCGGTGTCCCTGTGTTGCCTGAGTCCGGTTTCAGCCTCGCGCGGTGACCGCAGTACGCCCCTTCTTCTCTTTTTTTCCAAATCAAGTCAACTCACATACACCGCATCTTCCCTTCTGCGATCCGCTTTCCCTGCGACGATTTCACCGCTTCAACCTATCTTGACGCTCACGTCAAAGTCAGACAAAACGCGGACGCGGAGCGACGACATGAACTTCGCATACCGTGAGGACACCCTACGTGTGCAACTCCCCCCTCGAACTGGGGTGCATGAATCGAACGCACGAACAAAAAAGTGTCCCTTCGGCAAACGTACTTCTTTCCCTTTCTCATACTCCTGCAAAGACACGCTACACGCGCCTGTATTCATGCGCGCTCCTCGCTGACCTCACCCATCACATCACACCACCACTCGTATCCCCTTATTGTAATGGTGCGAAAAATAACTCAAATTGCCTGGACGGTATCAAGGTACCAACTGTGGTTTATCCCAAACTTCCTTTCTTCCGTCCGTGAAACTTTCAGGCCGGTGGGCTTGAGCTCGTTGAACATCTCGTAACCAGAACCAATCCCCGAGTCTTTTCGTAGGCAGTTTGAGTAGCGCATAACATCCAGCTCATTAACCATCATATATCGACTAAAAACAGTATTTAACCTCCTAAACCACACCAGCTGGCTCTTATGCTTCAACATAGCTTTCCGAGAAAGCGTCGGTGTCGCAACGATCAAGTATCGCCGGCTTTTATCTTTCCCCAAATCGTTGCCGCCGGGATTGGGATCGCGAGGCAGCGAGCGTCCCACCCATGTGAACAGCAAGTCGAGAGAGCCCAGGTACTTTCGGTACAGGGGCACGGAGGCGAGCGTGAATGTGGTCAGGCGTGACGGTGCTTCGGCGCGCCGGTGCGTCATGAGGTGCCTGCCATCGGGGTAAAACATCGAACATAGCCACAACTGGATACTGATCAATCGGCTTACTTGATACCCCTGTAAGTCGCGATGTGATTCGGGTGCCCGCTCACACCGTACTCGTCGAACGTTACAATCTGGCCGTTTGGTGTAAACTCCACCCGTTCGTGGTACCAAGCACTGGTCAGCAGCACTCACGGTTTCGATATTCCATTTCCTAATGCTATCGAGAACCTTGTCCGCCACGCGGTCAACGTCCCAAACGTTCTTGAAGCCATCCTGGAGTCCCCTGCAAACACGCACACGATGACTTTTTCGGGCAACCATGAACGAAAAGCAAGAAGACGCACTGGTCGTCTATGACCGCAACGTTTTCGCGAGGTATGTGGAACTGCCTGCAACTGGCGTACAGCTCTTTCGGACGAACATCTCCCAGATCCCCTGGAGCGAATTGAATCCCGCGATTTTTGCACCCCGAGAGAAGTAAAAAAACGTGAACGAGCTCGCCAAATTCCAACGAAACTCGAATCTCGTTCCAATCGCCCCATCATACCTTTCGAAAGGCACAAAACAAATACCGAGCTCGCCCCGCCCCCGCCATTGCTCTTCGCACCGGCTCTCACAAGCGATGTCAAAGTAACGCCGAAGAAGAGACACTCGTCGTCAGGGTGCGCCGTGACGATCATGATCCGTCGCGGGTGCCGCATCGCTCGTGGGAGCGATTCGTCCAGTCGAATCGTGACGATCGCGAGGAGGATGTGGGATGCCAGCATTATGGCGATTGAAAGGATCAGAATGCCGTAGACAACGTATTGGAGTGCCGGTCCATGGGCAAGAATGGTCATGCCAGGGGGGTGGTGTTCCAGCGTCAAACTTGTTGGCATGTCCACCACCAATGACTGAATGTTCCCAGAAGTGTAGCTATCACATTTTTGTTGTCTTGTCGTGACGAAACTTGCGACTCATGATATGGTAACGATCCTCACTTAATATTTGGGACAATTTTTGGATTGAAAAAGACAGTCAACGGAATTCCAATATCAACAACTGGAGAAGACGCCGGGTTTAGACTCTATCTACATGAAGCATTGAGGCTGCTTCAGTTCCGCTCGAAGACGGCTTACTCGGCGTAAGCAGCGGGACTTCATCAAGGGACGGTCACAAGACATGTTCAAAAAAGGTTTGGACATGAGTTGAGATGCATGAAGAAATGACTCACCCTCGAAACTTTGCACCGATTGCCGCTGAGTCGGATTCGACATGCTCGTGAATCAGATCTTCGTCGGACAGACGGTAGTCCGTGAAGGTGTGGCGCTTCCACTCGTTTTCAAACTCTTGCTCCGTTGCAAACTCCTTGGCAGTGTCGGCGGGGAGTTCAGTCGTTTTGGGTGGCTCCGTCGTCCAGAAGGCTGGAACCTTGGCGGGAATACCGCCCATGTATCGCGTGGTAGGGCTGGCAGACGGCGAGAGCACGGCACGCGAGAGGGAGGAGAATTGGCGGCGGGCGAAAATCGAGAAAGCCGACATGACTCTGTGATCTGTTAGGATAGCGGCGTGGATGACTCGCACGTGCGACACAGTTTTTTCTCCAGCGTCTCGCTCAGAACTCACTGCAGAGCGCTAGAAATGCTCAGAACGTCGCAGGAAATCTGTTATCGGACCAATCGATGGAAGTGAGCCGAGGGTGCAGCCGCTTGACGGTTGATTTGAAGGAACCCCGTCCCCCATGAGTCCTCCGAACTGTGCCACAAATCCTGCGTAATCAATCGCTGCGCCAATTTGCTAGGGAACGCACACGGAGATACATGTAGTTTACCTTTTAGTTAGTTTCAGTCCTCGTGGTCTGCTCCCGGCCGACTGGAGCTGCTCCTTCTCGATCGACAAGCACGTGACTACCGGTTAAATCATGGTAGTCATTCAAGCGGATTGCCGCCCACGTTCTCTGCCAGTCCTGTTACTTCCTCATTGCCTTGTTATCCAAAACACAAGGTTTCCCATCAAGTGGTTGGACTTCAGTTATTTGCGAACCCCACATAGTTCTCACATGTACTCATGATAGCAGAAAATTCAGGATGAGGGGTTGGTCTGGCGAGCCGTGAAGTCGGCAAAGGTTTTTCTGACCGGTGAGTGTAGTTGGATGAAGAAGTCTTCACAATCTTCACGGTTTACTAGGAGACACACTTTCAACACGATCCGTTTCTTCGATGCACCGTTCATCATCACTATATAAATCCAAGCGCTTGCTCTTGGTCCCGAACCGTTATCTGCCTTCAAGAACGTTTCTGGTCGAATCTGAACACCGAAGAATCACCTCCCATCACCCTCCTCCATCAGGTCGGAGTCGATTTCAAGCCACTCCCATCCATGCATCTGTAATCACCTCACGCCACCTATCAACGGTGCCCAAAATCTCCAAATCAACCACTTCTTCCCCTCCACCAACTCCAACACCTGCAGATCTGGATATTCGAGTGGGAAAAATACTGAGCGTAGATAAGCACCCAAATGCTGACATGATTTATGTTCTATCACTTTACGTCGGAGACAACAATGGACCGCGGTGAGTGTACGATTAGGTTTCTGATTTTCCAAATGCTAATCCACCAATCAACCGACTGCAAAGGACCGTTTGCTCTGGTCTGGTACCTTTTATGACAGCAGAAGACCTGCTGAAACTCGACACAGTCGTCGCCGTGTGCAATCTGAAGCCGGCAAAGATTCGCGGGGTGGAGTCGCAAGCGATGCTCCTTGCCGCGAGCCCTCCTCCTTCAGATTCATCTTTGACGCCTGACCGACCGACAGCGATATCAGTGCTCCGACCACCACCAGATTGTGCTCCTGGCGATCCTGTGTTTTTCGCCTCCCATCGTCCTGCGTTTTTCGAATCCCATCGTGCGTCTACCGGCAATCAGTTCAAAAAAGTAGGAAGGACAAATTGGGACTTGATACGCAAGGGCTTGCGAGTTGCTGGAGACAGAAATATTTGCTGGGAGAGTGAGGGTTCTGACATTCCCGCGGATATTATGATAACAAATAAGGGGAATGTGAAATGCCAGGAGGACTGGACCGGGGGGGAAGTGTCATAATAATACATTCGTTGTTCCTACAGTTTTGCTTTGGTGACTGAAGTGGATCTGCAATTGTCAGTTGATTTGCATTCTTTGGATCCTTCATTTCCATCAATCCAAACGAAATCTCCCCGGCATATATCCCACCCTCCTCTGCTCTTCTTGTTTTCGACGATGTGGGGTGTCCCATGGTCCGCATACCACGCACGTCTCTCCGGTTGCACTCTACCGGTTCCTCCGCACCTCTCCTCGGCATCTCAGTCAGCAGATTCGACAACTATTGCCGCTCTGCATCTGCGCGCGCTCGTGGCACTGCCCGTGCCACCGCAGATTCCAGATTCGGCGCTGAATCCAGCGGCGACTTCTGAGAATTCAGGCCAGGCTACGCAAGTTTCCGTGCATTTTGCACTTTCTTGGTTCGACTCCCAATCTGGCGAGTTCTTCGGTCGCACAACGAAAGTGGTCGGGTGTTCAGACGTGGAAGAAGCTGGTCGGCGTGCTCGCGCCACCGCGGACGCTGTTCCAATCTCATCCCAGACGAAGCAAACCTCCTTTCGACGCGTGGATAACGAAGGCAACACGACAGGGTTCGATGGCTCACCATCGTCTTCGGCTTCGTCCTCTACTGAGCTTCTGCCACATTTGGGAGACGCGGGGCGGGTAGTGTCCCCCCTCACGGCCGGAATAACAGGAAGAAAGATAACCGTTGACACGGACTGTGTGAGCTCTCCTCGAATTGATCCGGAGTGAACCTCGGATAACACATGGTTGCAGACCCTGTTCTTTCACACACCTCAACGCCCTCCATCGCTCCTTCTCGTTATCGAAGCCATTGTGTCAGGTATTTCTATTCTTTTGTCTGTTCTCCCTTGACCTGGACTCACTCGTCTGGCTCCGAAAGTTGCGAACTCGGAAGCTCAAACAAAAACTCTTGGTGCTGGTTGGGCGCTTCTCCCTGTGTTTGATACGCCCAGGGGAGGTTTTGACGAGGGTGCCATAGTGGGAGGAAGGTTTGTTAGGGTGAATGGCGATTATTCATTTTCGTTTCTTGCAACTCATCCCTGACATTCCCCAAGCCTCTCATTCCACCCTGGTACACCTCGACTTCTATTGTTTCTCCCATCTCCGCTCCCAAATCCCCCTACCTCGACCATTCCAAATGCTGCTCTTGCTTACCAGATCGTTCCCCGGGCGGACCTCTCAAGTGTTCTCGCTTGTTGGCCTGATTGGGACCTAGTAGATGCGCGAGTGGCCCCAGGAGGTGTGACAAGCATAACAGAGTCGGGAAGTGGAGTGATTTGGGAAAAGTGCCAGTGGATTGAGGGACGTGTGCAAAAGGTTTGTTTTTCGTGCCATCATGGAAATCACTCCATCCCTCATGCTCCGGTCTTTTATTTGCGCCTTCAGCTCCGTCTTGCGCTTCATTCAACCAATGCAGTCTTTGAATCGCTTCTTCTAGCATCTGTATCTTCAGCAGCACTCACATCTCTGAACCTCCCTCTACCGCCATCTCCACTTTCTCCTGCAACGAGGTCACGCGTCACTTCCCGCACACTGTGCATAGGAACTCACAATGGTCTCGCTTGGCTTTCTCCACCCACACGCGTGTCGCTTGCGGAGGGGGAAGGAGGATGGCTTGGGTTTGGGGGAAGCTTGGAGATACCGCTGGTGCTTGGAGATTCGAGATGTGTGGTGGTGGTGGGGCTGGAGTACGGAGTTGAGGTCGAGGTGGAAGTGGAAAAGGGGGACAGTGGAGCAAAGGACGGGACGAAGGACGGGGCAAGTGGTTCCGAGAAATTGATTTGCGAGAGAATTTTGGACTTGGGATGGGGATGGTGGTGTCCAGAGCCGGATGGAGGTGCTGGTTGTGAGTGTTGTCGTTGTGTTGTCCCGTACGATTTTGCTTTTATTCGTAGTCCCGTAATCAGCGCGTCTCCTTGCACTCACCCATCCTCCTGCTCCAACGGTTTCCCCATTTAAACCTAAGCTTGTGTTTCGACCCCTACCCGAGGACCTTATAGATGAATCGGGACGAGGGGACGGTGCGACAACGGTAACTGCGCCTGACAGGCCGGTGGTGGTCTCATTTGAAGTGGAAGGTGAAGGCCTCACCCCGGTACAGGCACCTCAATCGGTGGTGCGACCCATTGCCCTGCCAGAGCCCATTGCACCTCCAAAAGAGATTTTCGAGCCGCCACCTGAACCTCCCCGGGAGGATCCGCCTACCCCTCGTCCTGCTCGCCCTCCTCGCCCTCATGTACGCTCCTCATCTTCCGCGTCGCCTTCTCATCCCCGACGACATCCTGCTCCTACATTTCCACTTCCGGTACCTCATCGCTCAACATGGCGAACAGAAAGGGCGAGACTACATCTGGCACGGTTTCCAGCACCCCGAATTGATGGACCGGCTGTAGTTGTTAGTAACGAAGATTTAGGGAGAAGGGCAGACCTACGAAGAGAGGTAGTCCAGGTCCAAGAGGTGTGGATTACAATAGGGGCTATTACTTGGGAGACTGGGGATGGACCTCGATGTGTTAAGGTGACTTACCGGTTTTGGGAGGGAAGCTGGATTAGTGGTGAGAGGGCGATAGTCTGGACTGGGGATCTAGAGCGAGGTAGACATAATGGAGATCGCCAGAAGAGCGGGAAACAGACAATGAGACCTGGCATCGAGCGCGAAGAGGAGGAATGGCCTGGAGTGCTCTGGAAAGTGGGCAAGGAAAGCAACTCCGAAGAACCTGACTGTGAGTGATCCATGGACCCGTACATTGACAGGGCCTGAGCTTAGCCATTCGTGGTATTCGTAGTTTCCACATCCCCCGGCGTCACATCAACTCACATCGTCGACCCAATTCACTCTGCTTATTCTGATCCCGTGTACGCCCCTCCTGGATTGCCTTTCTTCCGTTATCTCGCTCATTCAAAGTTGCCGGTCGATATATTCGATGGGGAGTCAGGGGCGTACGTAGGACAGGCCCGGGTACCGCTCAGAGGACTATTACTCGACGGAAGGCATGCGGTGACAGGAACGTGGGACATCGATGTTGTAGCGGAGGAGGTGTGTGCCTGTTCACTTCCAAATTTATTCCACCTAATCTCCTTTCGGTGTAACTAGCCCGTCGGCCCAGTCACTCGTCCAGCGACTCCGTTTGCATCTCCCCCAGAGCGTGTTGTGGGAAAGCTGCATGTTGTCTTGACCAATGTTGCGAGGCCCGACTTGGGATCGAAGGGAATGGAAGCGGTTGAGGCAATCAAAAAGAGAGAAGTGGTGGTAAGAGATTTCAGAGAAGGGGTAAAAGCGAGAAGGGGTCAAGAGGGTTCAAAGATCACGGCGATTAAGGTGTGATTTGCCAAATTACACCGATTTTCTTTTTCGTACTTGAGTTTCTTCGTTCTCCACAAAGCTCATTGACACCAACCCAGAGCTTCAGGCGCTTTTTCGTCGTTCGTTCGAAGAGCGAGCTCTGGCAAGACAGAACGCATCTTCGCATCATGACGGGACGAAAGGAGATCCGGAAGCTTCGAGTGATGTGGAGCTATCGGCAGCCAAAAAGAAAGCCATAAAAGCAAAAGAATGGTTCCTCAAGGAGGGCTTGGTGATGGACGTAGCAGGGCAGTACGGTGTGAGATCGTGTGATTGTTGAATTTACCCTGACACTGTTTGAAATACTTCCTTTTTCTTTCCTTCTAAACCCCCCCGCATTCCCCTCTACATACATCTTCATAGCTTGAATTTTCCTATAATGCGACGAGGCAAGAAAGGCAACGAGACTTACAAACGATCACCGTCTTTAGAGAGAGGTAAAGGTTCCATGAGTGTTGCTAAAAGCTTGATTCTTAATGTGTGGAAGTTTTCAGAGCAAAGCCATCCGTTATTGTCTCAGCTCTCGAGAAAAGCATAACTTCCCATCATACGATCTACCCCTCATTTGCACGTGCCTGTTTCTTCGAATTCTCCTTCACGAACCCTTATGCGGTCGAACATACCTTCACTATATCGTTTGACGATGAAGAGCTCCGAGTCGTAACGGACGTTTCTGAGTGGCGCTACTTGAGACGGGTACATAGGATCCCCCCTCCGGTTGAAACGAATCTGCTTCGATTGAGACCAAAGGATGGTTCTGGTCAGGTTTTCCTACTCCCCAACGAAACTGTCTCTGTCCCTTTTATCTTCCAAAGCTTTTTGGCGGGTCGAGTCGGCGATGGTGCCGGGCATCGGTTGCCAGAGGTCGGAAACGAAGACTACAAGACTGGCGTTGGTGGAATGGTGCGAGGAACTTCTTGGTCAGATGATTCGTCGCTGTTGGGCGACGACGGGGCACCGATAAGGTCAAGAACGATCAAGGTCCATTGACGCAATCGCCGTTTTCGATGGTTTGACCACATTTCAATGAAGCTTCCCTCCATCTATAGGTATCCATCATCAACTACCAAAGAAAACCCATCGCAATCCTGGACCTTCGAATTGCCCCCCGAAACTACGCAATTGATCGATCGTATCGGCTGTATAAGGCCGAAAACGAAATTGCTCGAAAGACAGTCGCGTTCGTTCCTGCATGGACCGAATCTGGTGCGGAGAATGCGTCGAATGAGATTGCAACGGCACACGATGCAGCCGCCCCAGCAAAGAAGTACTTTGTGGCGAGCTCGGAGGATGTAACGTGCACCATCAGTGAACCCGTCGTGAGTGGCTCTGTCACAAGTCTCACATCAATCTGCCCTTTTCGAAACCGTTCTCCTCTCTTTTAGAAGACGACAAGCATACAAGAGGTTACATTCAAGTGCCGGTCCCCCAAGTTCCCCGCGGCACGAATTTTCCATCTCCTTTGCTTCGAAGATCCACATCACACGACGTTGCTCGGGCGGTGGCGAGTCGAGCTTCACTCCATGATGAGGATGGACGTGAACTGTATCTTGGGACAAACGAACACGGCGTTGATGGTGGTTCGGGGAACGGCCACGTCCAGGACCGTGCAGTGCTTTTCGTCTCTGCCAGAGGAGCTGACGGTGAGGGGTTGGATTCGTCGTTGAGGGAACTGCGATTGGTGCTGAATTACCGTGGTAATCGTGATTCGCAGACCCAGCCTCTGGGTGCCTTCATTCTCACCGCCAACGCGCTCAATGAAGTCACCTTGTTTGTTCGACCAAAAAGCGTTGGCAACAAGGAGATTTTGGTCAACATAATGGGTACGTGTTTGGCGAAAACAATGCATTGGCGATAGACAGAAATATGTGAATTGCCTCGATTCATGTTGCGCAGACGTCAATGAGGGACAGCTCATAGCTTCCTGGACGATTGTGTGTCATTGCCTCGCTCCAACGGTGACAAAGTCGTTTGACGTGCGATTGCAAACATGCAGGGGCTCAAGCAAGGTGAGAAATCAGAGATTCCGCGCCAAGAGGTTCATGGAACGCGATTGCATTAACTCATCACGCATGAAATCGTTCAGCGGGTGAGCTACACGAACCCATACCCCGCCCCCAAGAAATTCACACTGCGGACAGATCGGCCGGACCTGCTTTCGTTTAAAGAAGTGGAGATTGAGATGGAGGCCGGGGGGACGCGGTACATCCACATCCGGTTCATGCCGCGAACGACCAAAGGAAATGTTGAGGCGTTTGTGTTCATCAATGACGAGCAGGATAGGTTGGAGGAGTGCCTTAAGGTGAAGTGCGAGTTTGTGGAGTGAAGCGACGTGTCGGTGGACTTCTGTAGAATTGTATGATTTTATTTTTTTTTTTTGTAAAAGGGAGGAGGGATCGTAAACGTGAAAGACAATTGAATGATGTGTTTATTATCTTTCCCTCCACGGTTGCCAGCAACACAAGTCACAATTCTAAAAGCAGATAGTACATGCACACTTCCGCCTTTCCATCAACTATAAATACGTACGTACTTTCAACAAACGAACTTAAGGAGATGGGAGCAGCGTGACTCCCGCTCTCTTGAGTGTCATCTCCATGTCCGGCGACAAAATGGCGCCAATAAGAGCATCAAAGTCCTTCATGTTTTCCATCAAGACGGCGACATCGGTGACTCTCCCATCCTCGTCGAATTTAATCCTGTTCATGAGGTCCCCCTCCCACTGCAGCCCATTGAGCGTGACAAACTTGCTGTGAAAACTGGCGAAGCAGAGACCGTTGGGCCATGTCACGACGTCAACTGTTTTGGAGCACACCATTTCCTGCCGCAACGGGAAGAAGGGGCGGATGTGTTAGAGAACCGTGGAGGAGTGTACTCAGAGTTGAACTGTACCTTGAGACCACCTTCCAAAAGAATAGAAAAGGCCAGCCAGAATTCCAGAGATTCGTGGGGAAATCGACTGCGCTCGGTTTCGTGATTAGTCATTGCGGATCCCTCAGAGGCACCGCCAACGTGGCTCCTCGCCTTACCCGAGGCTTCATGTGCGGAGAAGTGGAAGAAGCATAAGCACGGATGTCGTCGGCTATGCATCAGTCGGTCACACTCACTGCTTCCATTGTCCGAGGAACGCGGATTGCGACGACGGGTGGTGACTATCGGGAGTCACGGACGAGTCCGCCGTGAATACTCCCGACGTGAGACGCGCGAACTGCGATTTGGCAAACTGCGTGATTCGTGCACACGCCTGCGGGCTGCGCGCCACTCCGGATTCGCTGAAGGCGGGTGGTTGCTCGTGGAACGACGCGCGGAATTGCTGCAGCATCGCAGAGTCTTTGGCGGGGGGCGGGTGGTGTGTCGGCGGAGGTGTCGGCTCCGTGGCGTGCGGGGGAGAAGATCTTTTCGGAGGTTTTCGGGTTTTGGGAAAAAAGTGGCCCCTGAGGCTTCCATTACGGACACAAGGACGCCGGAGTTGAACCTGATTGAAGGCGGGCCTCCTTGTACTTTAGTCGCCAACCAGCAACATCGACACAAAATGGAACTGTTCTTTGCGCATGCGCTGTCTCGTAGGCGAATTCCCGGTCCTCCCCTTTCCCGTCCAAGCGTAGACGACACCTTTGATACAGAGTCCCCCACATCTCACCCGCATCCACTCAACCAGCGCTCTTCCCAGGCATCGGCAGCCCGTGCCTTCTCTTTGGCGCTTCTACTTCGCATCGATCATTGTTTACCGCTAAATTTACGGACACGGAGACAGTCAAGGCCAAGGCCATATGTAAACATTATTGGGCAATGGCATTCGGAATAACACTAAATACAGAGCGCCCCCACATGTCGCCCACCCGCACGTCACGCCTTCCTTTCAGTCTCCAAAACGGTGTGCCGTTGAGCGACTCAGCCGACGCCTCTGCCGAATCCCGCTCGTAGATCACTCCAATGTTCAGGTAGCTCAACAAAAAGAAGGGTCGACCCACGTGCCGCAGATTCGGCAACGCGCGCCAGCTCTCACGAAGCCACTGCTCAAAGGGCTCTTGTGTGAGATTGACCCCGCCAACGTACACATACTCCAGCCTTCGTCCGAGACGGGCCACTGTGTCCAACGCAACCGCGACGGGAAACGGCGCAGGGCACTTGAACATGAAGAGTTTTCGCAGCCCCTTATTGGCAGCCAGCACGCGCTCGAACGCGCTGGCAAGTTTGACACCTGGCTGGGAAGGAGTGCCGACCGTCTGGAACGGGTACGACTCCAACCCGCCCCCCGCGCCGTCAATCACGAGCTCGTGCAGCGTTCCCAGTCGCACAATGCTGTCGACGATGGCGTCCGACGACAGCACGGTCACGGCGCCTTCGTTGAACTGCAATGTCGTCAGACGGTGCATCGTGTGGAGCGTGTGCAGACGCACGGGCGAGCGGTGCAGCGTCGCGCCACCAAGCTCGGCAAGGACTTGAAGGTGCTCCTCGCTCACCGTGGCGGTGTGGAGAAGATCGACGGCTTCAAGTCGTGGCGCCGTTTCCATCAACAGTCTCAAGTGTTCAGGCGACATGGCGGCCCCCGTTCGAAAGTGCTTCAGCGACTGAACTCGTCCAATCAACTCCTCCAACAGCGCAAGGTACCTCCCACGAAGCCCGTCTCTAGGCGTCCCGATGGACACCGTTTCCAACACCGCCAAATTATCCGGCGGGTCGCACTCGAGAAGCGGCGAGATATCCATCCCGCCGCCGTCCACGTCGGGGCACATGTATATCCCCCTCAGCCTTCCAATCAGGCGCGGCTGGCCTCGCCACATGTGGGCCGGCATGGCGAGGTCTTGCAGTGCGGGGCATTCGGCGACGAAGTAGAGAAGGACGGGGTGGTCAAGTTGTGGGACGTAGAGCCGCTGGATTCTGCTCGGGGGTAGGACCCTCAGAAGCTGCAAAATGCCGTCAAGGGTGGGCTGGGCGAAGCTGAATACGAGCTGCAGATCGACCTCGTCCACCGGACCTTCGAGCCAGCGTCGTGCCCCTCGCGAAAGATCCCCGGCTGCTTCGGCTTCGTTATCGGTTTCGCTTTTCGTTGCTCCTTCCCCTGCGCCTGCACCTGCCCGAGCTCGCTTCCACGCGTCAAACACCTTGGTCAATCCCTGAACGGCCGCGAGCGATCGGGGCCTGACAATACGGTGGATTTTCCGCGCCGCAATGTCGTCGCACGATCGTGACACCAGGCGGAGCGCGCAAAGAGTCCGCGGGTCTGGATCGAAGGCGAGCTGGAGCACGATCAGGTGGATGATGTCGTGGGGCAAGCGCGGCATCGCGATCGCGGCGGACCTTCAACAACACAAGGTGAAATTCGTGCGGCCGAGAACGCGCGGTTGGGACGAGGACGCACTGCTGCATGTGTCTTCCTTTCGAGATATTTGAAGGAAGCTCGTCGGCCCAAGCGGCTCTTCCGACCACAGAGAGAGAGCCCGAGTGCCAACGGGGACAAAGGTGAGTGATGCTGCTAAAACTGCAGCGTTTGGACGCAGTGCTGCATGTGTCTCGTCTCCCTTAAAAATTTCAATGAAGGCGTGTAGCAATTAACTTATTAGCTCGCATGGGAGAGCTCCAGGCAGTGAGTTACAGGGTTCACATAGGACTAACTTCAAAACTCCACCAAACGTACATAGTTTGAACTTCCTTTGGGAAAAGGCCGGTTTGTTCCACCTCTCCCTTGGTCAAGTGCACGGTACATGACCGGGCTATCGTAGCCCGATACCAATACGGCAATGCGAAGCGCAACGGACGCGTCTGGCAGATTCCGGACTATTTGGGTATCTCAGTTGAGTGGTACGTGTGCACGGTGCTCCTGCTTTGGTTGCCGCTCTGACTCAGCACCGACCCAATTTGACCAAAAGCGTGACATGTCGAATCCGCTCACTCTTGCAATCCCAACGAGCAAAACCCCGCCGACCGGACCCGCCACGAGCGCAGTCGCAGTCGCCGACAACCCCCGCGGTGAGGTGAGTCAATCGGACGACACAAGGACTCCCGATGCGCTGGAATCTTGCATCACTCACGGACATCTGTTTCTGGCCGGTTGCAATAAGGTCGGCGACGTGGCGTCTGCGTTCAGTGACATCCCGAAGATATGGGGTTTCTTGTTCAAGATAGCGAAGAAGAATGAGTCTCTCGAAGAAGAGAACAAGGAACTCAATCATAGATTCGAAAACTACAAGGATTCGACGGATGAAAAATTGCGTGGTTTGCAGCGGAAAGTGTTCGCGCTTGAAGGAGGGGTGAGTTGTCCTTCTCAATTTCTGGTTGTGAGTGGAAAATGACAAGTCCTTGTTTGAAGGGAGGTGGGATTGGGAGCGGCGGCGTGGGGACGGCAGGGGCCAGGGGCGCGGGAGGGGATTTGGTTCTGAGGTCACCTCGTGCAAGAGGAAAGGAAGCTCGGGACAGCGCAAAGCCGTACCCGACACGGAGGTGAATCCAGTCGTTGCATCATCGTGCTTGGGTCTTCAAATAATGCTCCGCTCTCGTTGACACTACTTGAAGGCGCTCCTCTTAGGGGGAAAATTACATGGAAAGAAATTGTAAATCCAATTTTACCCTTACTCTCAAATTTTCACGATGCCCAGCCCGTGTCATCATCAAAGCAACATCGTGGTAAAATTGGACGCTCTTGCCTGAACGCGCGATTGCGATGTATCGTCAATGGGAGCCCAACCGAAGAATGCAACCGCCGACCTCACTGCCTCCACGCCGATGCTACATCTCTTGACGATGCTTTACCTCCTCTTACTTGGGGACATCCGCATAAGCACAAAATCGTGACTTATGTGGTGGGCGGAAAAATACGGCACAAACTGGTAATGTGGTAGAATGGTACGAACTTGCTGAACACTGAAATAATGCACGCATTCTGTTTCCTTCCCACCCGCAGCAGGAGTGGGGTAGTATTTGGTTTTTGGGGTTATTCTTTGTAGGGAAAGTGAGCTACTCCAGTGGAAACTATTCAATCTACATATTCGCCATTGGTGAGTGGTGTTGAGAAAGCACTGAGGCGTGTATAATTATTTCCACTCTGCACAACGACTCTGCACAACGACGTCCTCAGTTGAGACTCAATTATTCAATGCAGTGTAGTTTTTTGGTGCAGCAAGTTACGCGATGTTATCCTTGGGATCCATGCAGAACTTGTTTTGCACTTCAAGCTTCGTAGCTGAGCTCACTCCACACATTTCTATTTCACACTATTCCCCGGCCTTCCGCGGAAACGAACCGGCGCATCTCGTCCAGATCTCCATGCATGCCACCATCTCTAGATTCCCTCTCTGACGAGATTATCCTGTTCGTTTTGCAAGATTACGAACCCAAGCTCCCGTTCTCCTCCACCATTCGCGTCTCCCGACGATACAGATCGCTCGTAGCACAACTCTTCCACCCTCCACCCTGTCAGAACATCAGGAGTTCAATGTCACACATCAAAGTAATCTCCAAAAAGGACCAATCGAAGTGCGGAAACCCACAAGTTTGGTTCCACGGTTTCCCCGCACAAGTGCGCCTTCTTCCACGGTACATTTTCACCCCAGAGAGACATAAGGTCGCCCCCAGAGTACCCATCGACGTGGATAGTCGGGACCTTGGCCGGCTTCGCATAGGCCTCTTCGCAGACCACGTCGAGCACGCTGAGCCGCGTGTCTTTTGTGGGAATCGAGGTGGTGGACGTGCGTGCCGCCACGGACCTGCTCCATCCCGAACGGCTCGCGTTTGAGCTCACCGGCCCCGGTCCCAAGCCGAGAAGGCTCATCCTCGATAAGGACCACGTCCGCGCGTTGCATGCTCTTCCTGACGACGTGGCGTGCTTTCCAGGCGTGGTGCATGTGGGCACGGCGCATAATTCGGCCGCGCCCTTGCCTGACCCTGGACCAGGACGCCGTCTGTTCCCCGACGTTCGGTCCATCTATTTCTCCTTGTCGACCAATATGGCGAGGTTAGGAGTTGAGGACCATGTGCAGAGGACGTAACGTGTCGTCGCTTGCGGGAAACCCACGGACAATGCGGGCGATTACGAGCCCTCGAAGACATCTGTTTGATGACACAATTTCTCGCGGTTCCGCATATTTTAAATTCCGATGCTGCAGATATATGAGTTCACAAAGCCCATCGATTGGTCGTTGTTGACCAAACCCGATGTGGCAAGAGGGACGGCAGTGCCCAACACGTTGCGGGAACTGCATTTACACGTGCGAGTCCCCCACACCAAATCGTACTCGCGACGTATTTTAGCTCTTTTGCTAGCACCCTTGTTGCCATGTTCCGCCATCTCCAAGCGTTGCACCCTTCCCTGTCCAGGATACAACGCCACGACCTTGAGAGCGATATCTTCTCCACTGCCCTCGCAGACTTTGTAGTGGAGCAGGCGGCGCGTAGGGTCATGATCGCTTTTGCGATTAGGGAAACCAAGTCGTGAGAAGATGTCGGTGATGAAGGTCGGAGGGCGATGACGAAGCGGGTAGAAAGAGCGACGCAACGCTTTGTTGGTGTCACGAGGAGTGGACAAGGAGGTCGTGTACGAGTACTTGTCGTCCCCTGGGTGATGCGGGGCTTGATGTGTGTTATCGGTTTGGGTTGAGATGGGAACGTTGGAGGGATAGTTTTGAAGGTATACCGATTCTAAGCTTATCTAAGGGCGTCTGAGAGAAAGCCAAAAGCAGGGCGTGAAGAATGCTCTTTTGAGCACCAAAGTACCTTCTTCGGCGCTGACACGATGCACCCTGGCCAAATCGTGCATGCGTGTCTGGAACAGGGGTGGTTGCTTGGACGGCAGGCTCCTTGTGGTGTTGCTAGCATTGTCGTGGAAATGTGCGGGTTCCGCGTGGGAGACCAGGGTGCAGCTTCCGTCCTCGCCCCATCCTCGGCGTGGTGATGAGATCCGCTTTGACGGCGGAAGTTCACAAGATTGAAGTGCTCTAATTCTTCGTGTCTGTAGCTATCATTGGAGGTTTCAGGAAGCAGAGTAGCCGAAGCACAAGCCACTGCCGCAAACGCAAAACCACAAATACGGCCCCCCAAGTTGCTGAGACTCAATGTGGGCATGACTGACAAGGAGGGTGGTCGGTTGTCGGAGTTGCTCGTGGATCTCCTCAGATCTGCCCGTGAGAGTTTATGAGAGCGCATCTGAAAGAGAGCCAAACAGTTTGAACCAAAGCTAGGCTAACGTCACTCTCGAGAACGTCATCGCAAGCCAAACGCCAAGAAAATGGTCACGCTAAGCGCAGCACTTTATGCCCAGTGAAAAAAAGTACTGCGTGCATGTGAGTGGTCTCTATTTGTTCAAGAATGACGTGGCCGCCAAGCAATCACATGTCACAATCTTGACAAAAGTCACCCCGCCACTAGACAAGAAGCAATAAGCGACCTCTGCAGTCACGATGCTCACAATGAGGTCATCAAGAGCGTAGGCGCGAATGCCAAAAAAGCATGAAGTGTTGCCAAGGTTCAAGGCTGACGTCACTCTTGAGAGCAAAACGACGAGGAAAGGCGGTCACACAAGCTTAACTACTCCAGCGATTCAGTTCTCGTGAGAGAATATCTTTTGTGATGTCTTGACTGCAAGCAATTCGAACGCGATGTCTGAAAAAGTCGGGGCTTTCTGGGGTCTTTTATACCTCCCATTTGGTGCCAAGGCCATGAGGCTGTGTCGGGCTTTATGGTATGGCTTCCGCAAAAGTTATCTGTAGCACTTAGGGCGGCCTTTGCCCATTCATGCGACGGAGCCCAGAGATCGGAGAGAAAGATGGAAGCACAAACCAACAATTTTATTTTAGTTGATTAAACGTGAGAGTGAACCGAGAGGCCACGGTTTTGCGCCCGGACGGAAGGGGAAGGTGGGTCCGTGTCGACCTCTCTCATAACGAAACACGTACCGACGCACACAGAATTCACACGCGTACAACGCAGTTCAACCGCTCAAGGAGGTCGCGCACGATGTCAAAGAAGGAGGCATCCGCAGAGGATTGGCAGTGGGAATGAGCCAAGCGGAGATGGCATGATCCGACAGCGAGTCCAGAAGTCGACAGGACGCGCCCTCCTTTCCGGCCCCAAAATGTCGCAGATGTTGCAAGGCAATTCTTGATGACTCTCTTCTTCGTCAGGGGTATGTACATATTGGTTAAGCGACTTTCCGATGTGGAAACTGTGCAACTGCGGCGTGGATCCCCGTTTCAAACAAAGCGGGACAAAAAGTTGAATCTCGTTGAGTGTCATTTTATTCCGTGCAGCCCTCCCGTCCGTCTTTCGTGAAGAAACCAACGACACCGTGACGGCCCCGCGTCGTGGGGGTTTTGCGACCCCATCTCTAAACCATGCAGCCTGTAGTGCAATTAATGGCATCTTTATTTGACCGACGATCATCGTGTCGCCATGATCTGCAACAATTGCGTCCTCAAGCTCTGAGGCAGCCCCGGATAAACGTCGGCCGGAGTTGTAACCAGCAGCCGCATTGCATTGCCACTCTGCCAGATAAGATAAGCTCGCCACCCTGTTTCGTCGCGTCGCGGCGAATACGAATTGCGCGTCACCCAACGCCCTGAGCGCGGCCCGCCCTCTTCCCGGGGTAAACGGTCTTAGCCGCGCGGCCACCCGTGACTCACACCCGGAGTCCGCGCCCACATCCCACACACTCGGCGACAATGGCGTCTTCCTCGGGCGGAAAACACGACGCAGCAGCAGCAGCCGTGTCTGGCCGCCGGCCCAGCGCACATCCACTCGGATTCTCCTCGTACGGGTGAGACGCGCCCCGCTCTTCTTCCACCCCGCGCACTCTCACACCTTCCCACCCGAAAATTCCCGCGTTTTCCTGGCGGATCAAATGACAGCTACGAGGCTGGCACGCCGCCGCGGCCCGGAACGCCACACGTCGACGCGGGCGGTGATGCGGTGCGCGACGTCGACTCGGCAGACCCATACACCGGCATCGACCCCTACGCTTACGTCGACAGACTCGCGTCGGATGTGACCGCAGCGCAGAAGAGTGAGGTGAAAGTGCTCGTCGCGAATAGAGGCGAGATCGCTGTGAGGATCATGTGAGTTGCCGAGGGACCGAGAGAGGTCACCGAGGTCTGAGCGCGGAGCCATCCCGAAGCTACTATCCCACGCGGAGCGTTATCTTCCGCCCGAGGCAAGTTATGCTCACGCGAAGCGTGTTAATCCTACGCGGAGCGTCATTCTTTGCTGGAAGTCCCCGCGGAGCGCGTATGATCGATTCACGGAGCGAGAAAAGCTACCAAGGCGAAATGTTCATCGCGGTGCGGATGTATTGTGGGAATTCCTGGTGATTCTTTACGCGGAGCGGATATCGAACGACATAGCGGATGTGTTGAGCGAACTCCTCACCACTCCCTTTCTTCATTTTCTTCGCCCTTTTCGCGCCCAAAAACACACAAACAACAGCCGATCGACACACGAACTCGGGTACCGCTCCGTCGCCGTCTTCTCACACGAAGACCGCCTGTCCCAACACCGGTACAAGGCCGACGAGGCCTTCCAGATCGGCGGGGACGATCACTCAAAGTACTCTCCCGTACGTTTACAGTTCAGGGGAGCGGGGGGGCGGAAGAGCTTTGCGGTGTTTTCATTCCAAGATTGCCTGTCCCAACGTGCTCGTCCGTGTTCACCATTCCAGGTCGGCGCATACCTCGCCATCGACGAGATCATCGCCATCGCCAAATCGCGCGGCGTGCACATCATCCACCCGGGGTACGGCTTCCTGTCCGAGAACGCGGAGTTTGCCCGAAAATGCGAGGCGGCAGGGATCGCGTTTGCGGGGCCCAAGTCGGAGACGATCGAGGCATGTGGGGATAAGACAAAGGCGAGAGAGCTTGGTGGGTTGTTTGACGGTCATGGCTTACCGGTGATGGACCGTGCTGACAAAACTCACACGTCTCACTTTTCCCACCCATATGCGGTACCGTGCTGACACAATTCACATGCCCGCCTCTAGCCAGTCGAAACGACGTGCCCGTTATCCCCGGGTCCGGCCCGCTCGCCACCGCCGATGAAGCTGTCAAGTTTGCCCAGTCCGTCGGGCTTCCTGTCATTCTCAAAGCCGCGATGGGTGGTGGGGGGCGGGGTATGAGAGTGAGCACGCAGAACTGAATTGAGCCGGTCCACCTCACAGTAAAAGTGAATCCCACTCCACCTTTATCCCTCTTTGTTTACCCCCCTCTCCTAGGTCGTGCGTGAACTCAAAGACCTCCCCCAGCTCTTCGACAACGCCCGCTCCGAGGCGCTGACGGCGTTTGGCGACGGTACCATTTTTTTGGAGAAGTTTGTGGAACGACCGCGCCACATCGAGGTGCAACTGCTCGGCGACGGGCAGGGAAACGTCGTGCACCTGTTCGACCGCGATTGTTCCGTGCAGGTAAGTTACGTGTTGTTTGGGCAGGTCTTCCCACGCGCCAGTTTGACACCGGCACCGGCACCACGCACTCCAGCGCCGCCACCAAAAAGTCATCGAAATGGGCCCCGCGCTCGGCATCGCTCCCGAGACGCGCAAGCAGATGCTCGCGGACGCCGTGCGGATGGCCAAGGACGTCAACTACCGCAACGCCGGTACAGCCGAATTCCTTCTCGACCGTGAAGGGAGGTACTACTTCATTGAGATCAACCCGCGGATCCAGGTCGAGCATACCGTGACCGAGGAGATCACGGGGGTCGATCTCATCGCGTTGCAGCTCCGTATCGCGCAGGGGAATAGTCTACCAACGCTCGGTGTCACCCAGGAGGCGGTCCAGGTCAGGGGGCATGCGATTCAGTGCCGGATGACTACGGAGGACCCGGCAAAGAATTTCCAGCCGGATACGGTGGGTGGTGTGGCAAACGGCGATGTTCTTGCATCACTTTAATGGATTTGTTTAGGGCCGAATCGAAGCCTATAGGTCGCCGGGAGGACCGGGTGTTCGTTTGGATGGAGGAAACGCGTTTGCAGGAGCCGTCATCTCCCCGCATTACGACTCGCTCTTAACCAAAGTCACATGCCGCGGCCAAAATTTCGAAGGTGAGTTGACGATCGAAAGTCTGTACTCGCACCCAAGGGGACAAGTGTTGACCGCCCTCGCCCTTTGCTGTTGTAGATGCTCGCCGCAGAATGATCCGCGCTCTCGTGGAGTTCCGAATTCGAGGCGTCAAAACAAACGTTTGGTTCCTCGTGCGCTTGTTGAGCCACCAGACTTTTGTCGCCGGCACGCAAATGTGGACGACATTTATTGACGACACGCCCGAATTGCTCCAGGGAGTGCGATTCCGGAACAGGGCGTCGAAGCTTTTGTTTTATCTGGTGAGGGTCTCCTGAGGTTAGAGGTATCTCGACAGTGTCCTTTTATTCACTTTGCGACATGTTTAGGCAGACATTGCCGTGAATGGCAGCCGAGTCAAGGGCCAAAAGGGTGTTCCGACGTGTAAGTGCTGCTGACTAAAACCTTTAGAAACCCCAACTCATTCATACCGCGAGAAGTGCGGTCCCCTATCTCGGTCCCCAATGTTCCTGGGATAAGCCCAGAGATCTCCTCAACCACGCCGTGCAAAGAAGGATGGAGAAACATCCTCTTGAAAGAAGGACCAGCTGGCTTTGCAAAGGCAGTTCGCGCACATAAGGGCTGTCTCATCATGGACACGACATGGCGTGATGGTACGATGGTGTTGATGTTCAGTGTTCATCTCACGTCTGACACGTCCGTTTGGTCCATCAGCCCATCAGAGTCTCCTTGCGACGCGCGTGCGAACGATCGATATGGCACGAGTCGCAACAACGACCAGCTACGCGCTCAAGAACGCCTTTGCTTTGGAAATGTGGGGAGGCGCAACTTTTGGTGAGTGCAGGTTAGTTTCAATATTACAACGTACTCTCAATTTGGCGCATGTATTTAAAAGATGTTGCTCTTCGGTTTTTGTGGGAGGATCCGTGGGAAAGACTGGAAAAGCTCCGAGCGCTATGCCCCAACGTTCCCTTCCAAATGCTTCTCCGCGGGGCGAATGCGGTTGGGTACACCAGCTACCCGGACAACGTTGTCTACGAGTTTTGCAAGGTAGCCAAGGAGAAGGGCATAGATATCTTCCGAGTGGTAAGCAACCCGCGGTGGCAACTTCCGGAGGTTTGAATTGACAATGCTTACTTGAAATCCAAAGTTTGACTCGCTGAACTACCTGCCAAACCTTGAGCTGGGGATCGACGCAGTCAAGCAGGCTGGAGGTGTTGTGGAGGCGACAATTTCGTACACCGGAGACGTCTCTGATCCCAAACGAACAAAATACTCTCTGGATTATTACTTGGACCTTACAGACAAATTGGTGTCGAAGGGTATTCACATTCTGGGAATCAAGGACATGGCCGGTCTTCTGAAGGTTAGTGTCCGAAATGCCAACCGTCTATTATTTTCTCACGCTCTGCTCATACAAAATAGCCCAAAGCGGCAACAATGCTCGTCGGGGCGATCCGGGCCAAGTATCCCGACTTGGTTATCCACGTTCACACGCACGATACCCCGGGCACGGGTGTCGCGTCTATGATTGCGTGTGCTCAGGTAAGTCTTTGATCACCCTATCTTAGCGAACGAGCGCGACTAACTTCGTGCTCGGTAGGCGGGAGCAGATGTTGTGGACACTGCCGTGGACTCCATGTCCGGAATGACTTCTCAGCCGTCTATGGGGGCTTTAGTTGGTTCTTTAAAAGGGACGGAATATGACACCGGTATTCCGTTTGAGAATGTTGCAGCACTCAACGGTTATTGGGAGCAAGTACGCATGCTGTATTCCGTTTTTGACCCAGGGCTCAAGAGCGGAGACTCTGGTGTTTACCTCCATGAGGTGAGAACCTCTAGAATTGGGTGTTGTAACCACTGGACGCATGCTAACGCCAACATCAGATGCCGGGTGGTCAGTACACCAACCTTCTATTCCAAGCGCAGTCATTGGGACTGGGCGCCGTTTGGAATGAGGTAAAGCGGGCTTACATCGAGGCCAACGTGCTTTGTGGCGACATTGTCAAAGTGACGCCGTCTTCCAAGGTAAGAAATTACTTTGAGTCGTGAAACGTTTCAAGTGCTGACGTGAGCTATCAGGTCGTTGGAGACTTCGCTCAGTTTATGGTTTCGAACAAATTAACCAAGAAGGACGTTGAAGATAAGGCCGACACATTGAGCTTTCCGACTTCCGTTGTCGAATACTTCCAAGGTTTTCTTGGCCAACCTCCAGGTGGTTTTCCTGAACCACTAAGGACAAAGGTAGCTATATCTTGGTACAATTCTTTTCCTTGACTGACACATGTCTATGGTTCAGATCATTCGTAGTCTTCCACGGATCGAGGGTCGCCCTGGGGCCGATCTCGAGCCGCTCGACCTTCCCAAGCTGAAGCAAGAGCTTACCGAGAAATTTGCAAAGAGCACGGCTGGAGAAGGCACTCCAGATCCGATTGAAGACACGGACGTGCTCAGTGCCGCACTGTATCCTCAAGTTTTTGCGGAGTTCCGATCGGCGCTGTCAAGCTATGGTGATCTCAGCGTTTTGCCAACTCAATATTTCCTCGCACCGTTGCAAATCGGTGAAGAGATGCAACTGGACCTCGAAGCTGGCAAAACTCTTTTCGTCAAACTGTTGGCAATTGGTCCGAGTATGTAACGATGTGGTTTTGTTCGATCACGGAACCTCAGATTTCTTTTTTATAGCTGACCCATTGACTGGAAACCGCGAGGTATTCTTCTCGCTCAACGGTCAAACGCGGATGGTTCAAGTCCACGATGATAAAGCAGCTGTGAAAACTATACAGCGAGTGAGGGCAAATCCGAGCAATCTTGGCGAAGTGGGGTGCCCCATGTCGTAAGTTCCTCGCGAGAACGATAATTGTGTCATATTCTCACTACTTGTGTCAACATCCTAGTGGGGTTATCGTGGAGGTCCGCGTGAAACACGGCGCTGTGGTACGGGTTGGAGATCCCTTGGTGGTTATTTCAGCAATGAAAATGGAAACGATTGTTGCTGCACCGGTGTCAGGTTTGGTTGATAGAATCGAGGTCAAAGCAGCGGATTCTCTGAACCAGGGCGACCTAATCTGCTCAATTGTCAAGGATTCTTAGCTCTTTTCGTACATATTGTGTTATTCGCTCTTCTGTATCGATTTTAAGGGAGGTCTGGTTTGAAATTGATGGGAAGTACATTTTCTCGAATTTCCAGCGAAATGAACGTTGATTGCGGGAGGTGGGGAGGAGGGATGATGAAAGTGAGACGCGGACCACCCGTGTGCAATCATTACATATTATGGTATCTTTGAACTAAACTTGCGGTTGGAGTTGGTATCTATAATCGAATTCTTATCGTGTCGATTACCCTAAAAATCCAAAGGCGACATCTGTTCACCAGAGGTAAACTTCTGCAGGCAATTAGACTTACTCGTCGGTAGCCATGGCAGCAGTACGTTCTCTATCCTCCCCCATCAAGCTTTCATGGAGAAACCTCTTTGCACTGTGCATTTCGGTTGCAGCTTGCAGCGCGGTTGCACTCGAGCTGCTTGATCCCAAATGCGACGCCGAGGTTGCAATTCCATTTTGTACAGAAGGCCCTCCTCCTGCAATCGCTTGAGCTTTGCGGTTACGTCTGCGCAGCTTTTGTTCGTGTATGACAAGCTTCGTCAAACGTTCCCGTTCCGCAAGCTCATCGTTATCTGGAGGCGTCTCTTCGACCCTCAGAGACTCAACTGACTGAACATCTAAAATTCCATGCTCAAATCTATGAAAGCAAAGTTAAGTCCTTTAACTGCGTTTATTAACGAGAGGCTTAAACGAAAGCTGTTCCTCACCTTTCCAACGCGTCCGCCAGCACTTCATCCTTAACACTCATTCGAAAGTGATCGGGAACCTTTGATATTGGATTCTCTGGTGGTGCCCGAAAATATGCTTTGAGATCATCCTCGTTGACATTGTGTTCGACTCTCTTCTTGTCCACTAGTCTCCTGCATGCCAGCATCCCGATTTAGAAGATTTGTCGTGACAGGGTCTGCGTATCAACTTACAAAGCTATTCCAATCTTGCGCACATTGTTGTCAAATACCCGCCATTCGATGGTCTAACAGTTCCTTCGTCAGAAAGGGTATTCCATCCCATTGCTGATACGTTCTCACCTCTCCTGATGTTAAGCGGTAGACGTGCACATGCTTCTTTTGGCCAAAACGGTAAGCCTGTCAAGAGTAAACGTGGTTGGTATTTCATGAGACTTTACTAATAAACGTCATCATACCCTTGCGACTGCTTGCTCCCCGTAAGTGGGGTTCCAATCATAATCACAAAGAATTACTCGATTTGCCTCCTGGAAGTTCAAACCGAGACCGCCGGTCTGTTTCAAGGCGCGTGAGCAATATGTCGCACGAAGCAACAGAAAAAACAAATTTAACCTTTGGTGTGATGAGAAACACATCAACGTCGTTTCCACTATTAAAGGCATCGACAAGTGCTTGTCTTTTCTGCGAAGTCACGATCGGCGGTTGGACAAAAAGGGCAGAAGCAAAAATGAGATACAAAACCACCTTTGTCGAAACCCGCCCATCTAAACACGACAGACGGATGTCATTTTGCTCAAAAAGTCGAACTAAATAGTCTGCACATGGCATGGGAGGTGGGATATCCTAAGCCCACGACACAAACCTGAGATACTTGAAAAAGCTCACCGATCACAGGAATATGGTTAGAGAACACCAAAGTCTTGTCACCGAGCTTTTTGGCCACTTGAACAATATTTAAGACTATTCTCATCTTCCATGATTGTTCCAGGGACGGGACTACTGCAGATGCACGTCGTACAATTACTTCACTTAACTGATTCCCGCCCAACAAACAATTGGAACTCACGTTCAGATAAGCCGGAAGCACCCCATACTCCCATTAACACATCGTTTAAGGTTGCCTCGGGGGGCACTTCCGCCATCACAGTGTTTCCTTGCATGACGTCGTCTAGTCCCTGAAGATTCGATGGATCCTCTCCAGGTATATCGCTCCGAGTTTCGTCATCGTTAACCGTGCTGCTAGTGGCGTTTACTCCTCGTCGCTTTTGCGATTTAATTATCCCATCCTTCAAAGGCAACTTCTCAGCAACGAAGCCATCCAAACAGGTAAAAGAGTTCGCGTACGTAGAAGATGATGGGATGTGCACATATATGTGATAATGGATGCACCATTGCGAGCACCATTCCACCAAAGTTTGAGAATCCACTGGTCTTGATGCGCTCGAGGACGTCCTAATGAGGCAAAAATTCTCAGAAGGCAGTTTCTTCCGCGTGGCAGCAGTGCTACGTACTACATATAACCGATGCTGAACTGAAGTGAGTCGAAGGGACAACACACTATCCGTTTTATCGGGTAAGGAGGATTTGATCTCATTTTGCTCAAACCTGGTAAAGCGATGCAGCACAAATTGATGAGGTCCAGTAGATACGTAAAATCCCGGCGAGGATACCTTTGGATGAATGGCGCAACATCCTCTTGCAGCGCTTTCATGCGGACGCTGGCGGCACGCTTTTCAGCGGGACTTGCATTGGCATAGGATCCAACTTCAATGGGAGTTCTATAAAAATTTAAAAAGCCCGACTTTGGACCTAGGAAGTCCGGGATCACGAAATTGATCATATGGTAGTACTCCTCAAGGTTATTCTGCATCGGAGTCCCGGTGAGTGCTATCCGAAACGTAGTTTTCATCTTGGAAAGCGCCAAGTTAAGGTGTGTCTTATGTGACAGAATGGACTTAAAAACGAAACAATTCAGAATCACTTCAGAGTTCACCTTGGGATTTTTTATCTATGTACAACCCTTCAGTCACCGTACAGGAACCTGGGAAAACATCGCACTCACAAAGTGTGCTTCATCCACGACCACCAAAGCCGGTCCTGGGTTTACGAAATGCCTCTCCATCTCCGGCAGGCTGGAGCCTTTCGACAATTTTGTGTTCGAGATCAAAAGTATTCCCCCACCCTCGAACCATTCTTCCAATTTTCTTTCAGTAAGACCTAATATTCGGATTATTCGGATGCTTTGGAAAGAGGTCGATTTAATTCAATGGCCGATCAAACTCACCATCATATATGTAAATTTTAATGTCGTCGTCCCACCCTGGTCCAATCTTTTGCAGCCAAACTTTCACCTCCACCGCCCTACGTTCTGTTATATTAGATTGTATATGAGAATAGACCTGCTGATAAACCTACCAGTTGTCCACCAAGCCGGCTGGAACCGTTATAAGTATCCGACCGTTGAGGAGCTCTTCTGGCAATATCGCATTCCGCTTCTTTACTTCCAATAGAAGTGTCGCCACGAAAGTGATGACTTGAAGGGTCTTACCTGTGAGGTTGAGGAAATGTTCCTCTTCAACACGGAGGTCTGAAAACCATGTCACACTCACCGAGCCCCATCGCATGGGCCAAAATGCAGCCATTTCTAAAAGCAATGAGATTCTTCCACATGAACCGAATTCCTTTGATCTGGTGCTCCAAAAGAAAAATGGCGAGTCCAGGTGGAACCAAAATGCCATCTTGGTTTGCATCGTGCCCCAAGTTGATGGAGACATGATTCGTTCCGCTTTGGGGCTGTTGCAACGCTGCCCTTTCGCGTACCAGAACGTTGAGAAAGGCGATAAGCGAAAATAAGAACAAGTACAAACTTACAGCTTCTGCGACTCCATGTATTCCAATTCCTTTCGCTGAAGTGCTATGACATTTCCCTCAGCCGTCGCATTTCGCTTGACGGCTTTGCCTTTATTGTCCCTAATAACATTGGGAATACTCTCGTTTTCATCCACGCTGTCATCCACGCTTTCATAATCGGTGTCAAGATCAGTTTCCCTGGAGCTTATTGAAATGGGTGTGTCGTCATCGAGCTCATCAACCAAAGAATCTGGAGAAATCTTGCGCCTTTTCCGAGCGCTTGCGCTTGAGCCACCGTCTTTCGATTCCTCGTCCGTACCTGGCTCACTGCGACGAAGTCGCTTGTTGGTTTTTGATTCATGATCATCATGGAAACTCTCCAATTGTGCAAGGCTCTTGTGTATGAACTCTTCAACAAAATCGCTAGTAAATCGAATGTTCCCGTCAAGATCGCTGAAATCAGAAGGGTGCTCTTCTATGATGTACTCGGTGTAGCGGTCGAGGCACTCCACAATGGTGGTGCCGTTGTCCCTGTCAAACGTCGTTAAAATGTAACTGGAACGACATTCGACATTGCTGCTCCTCACTGTAGTCCCAACCTCATGCGCTCTAAAGCTGCGCGCATGAGATCAGAAAGACCTGTATCCCATAAACTTTCGGTACGTGACCACTGATTACAGAGCACATTTCATTGCTTACCGGATGTATTGTCAAAATATTTCCGCAGAAGTTCAGTGACGCCTCGATCCATTTTCCGTTGACTTCGCGCTCCTACATCATCACTACTTAGGTTCTCGCCCGCACGTTCTTGTCGATCTCTCGCGTTTTCAACAACGCCATGTGACTTGGGGCCATTTTTGTTTTCGACGACGGAGTTTGGAGCACTCGTTACTGTTGAATCAAACAAGGTGAGACTAATTTTCCACAGATGTCTTTCCAATCTTTCACCTTGAGGCACTCGCTCAGTCTCACCAACCGTGTCGGATTCCGGTGCTGAGGTATCAGTCACAACGTCTGTGTGCTCCGCTCTCGGCACAGTGCGCTCATCTGGATTCTGTGACACTACATTGGGAGGCTCTCCATCCTCCTCAGAAAAGCCGAGCTCAGCACGCAACTGACCTCGACATTGAGCTTTTCTATCGCGTCGTCTGAATGCTTTCAATTCCCCGTCAACGACTCTACCCCAATCGCAATCATCATCTGCTAAAAAGTCGCTCCACGATTCGCGTTCGTTTTCTTCATGGGGCTTATCAACACTCCTCGAAGATGGTTTATTCACACCAGATACTGTTTCACACTTCTGAGGTTCAGGGCCTTCCAGAATCTTGATCACTTCTCCTAGAAACCGAATACGCATCTGGGATCTCTCGAGTACCCCACATCGTCTTTTCAGTTCCATTCTCGAGACCCAATGCATGAGTAAGAGCTGTTCCTGAAGTTCAGGCATCCTCTTTTCTTGTAAATACGTGAGCTCTCCTGCCACGCGTTCCTTGCTCCGCCTCTGTGTACTCCATATTTTGTGGGCACCTTCTTGGATCCAAGGCCAGGTATCTCGGTAAAAGTCGTCGTCAATCTCCTTCAGCGCTTCATCGATGACCTCAGAGATCTCTTCGCGAGATAAAAACTTGGCCCTGGCCGCTACTGAGAACGCAATTTGTGGCGGTGGGCGGTCGTTGAGGTCATCAACGTCAGATTCGTCCGCTGATTCGGGATCAATCATGTCAACATCGCCGCTCGGAGTGCTTCCTGGAAGTGCAGTCCTTTTTTGCTTTTTTCGATTTTGCGACTCCATCCACTCCATTTGCTCACGCAATGTTATTTCAACTTCAGAGTCCTCGTCTTCGCCAATGTCGAGGTTATCCTCTACGTCTGCTCCTTCCAAAGAATCCTCATGTTCCGGATTTGAAATAAGCTCCAAGATGTCATCCCCATCTTCCCCCATATATCTCTTTCCATACGTCCCATGGTCTAACAACGCTGGCCGCTTTGGATCTCTTGAGGAAAGTTTGGCGTCACGCCTGAGTTCTGCTGACACAATAACTTCGCTGTTCTTGCGCCTAACTGCACTGGAAGTCGCTGGGCGGCCTCGCCCCGTTCCCCGCCAACGACGTTGGCGAAGCGCTGTTTGAAGATTGGAGGGATCAAATATGGATCTGGAAGTATCCGACTCGTAGATAGACCAAAGGTCTGTTGGAATAGCTAATTCAAATGCGAACGCAGGTTGCAGAGGTTGGCAAAAATTTTTTCGGCGGCGGGTTTGTGGTGACCCCAACTCACAGATGATATTATCCCAACTACCCAAGAGAGATGAATCCATCTTAGAAAAAGCAATGGTGGGCGCAGAACGGTTGGTAACGAGCGGGGCCCACAAAGCCACTAGGCGGTGAGGCGAAGTACCCTCCTCGTTCAGGGCATCGGACTCGACGCCATTGTCAAGACTGTCTTCATCAACAATAACCGCGGGATCCAAAAGCATACGATGAATCAATCGCTACAAGCATGAGCGAACCGTGGTTTCAAGTGTTAGTGGACGCAGATACAAAGAAGCCACCAAATGCCACACCTGGACTTTTCTAGGTGGAGGAACAGTCGCCTGCTCCTCTTGAAACGAAGGTAGTTTTTGTGTCTTGACTCTCGAAAAGCTCCATGAACCATCGCCCTCGCCACCGCGTTCTCTTCCGATGTTTGGACCACCGTTCAAGTGTCCTTGCACCCTTCCAAACAAAATGGACGAAGACGCAATTGGCGCACTATGTTGTAAGCGCCCAATTAATGAGTTGGACGACATGTCAACACTGTTACCCGGCGCAGCTTTGGTGTTTGACGGGGTATCCGAAATGACCATTGCGGCATTATCTGAAGTGGGAAGTGGCTCCTCTGAATGTGTATCCAAACTCCTGCGGTCAGCTTCCATTGATGCGCTTCCAGATTCAGAGGGGTCTTCCCAACCATCCTCATAATCATCAACGTCATGCTGAACCTCAGACGACTCGCTCTCACTGTCGATGGAGCCCAATGAGTCCGCGTCATCTTGCTCAGCATCTCGTATGTTTTCATTGGTAGTGGTCCTAGTTGGTGTTGCGATCGCGCCAGAATGTGTCGTGGTTCTCTCCGCCGTTTGCATCGTTCGGGACCGCACAATCCGACCATTACTTCGCTCCAGGTCCTCCGGTGTCATCCCGGCGTACCGCGCTTCCAACTCCGCAAGAACGTCACGACCCTTCGGCGTCACGCTAGGCGCAGCCAAAACCGCCTGTTTCGTCTCAGCGTGGGCTTCAGTGTGGGCTCGCTTGGTTCGTCGCGGTGAGGATAACAGTCGTGACGTTGTTTCCGAGCTACGATGCGCGGCTGCTCTACCCAAATGAGCACCTTGAAAAGCATCGCCTGGTGTCAGACCGGGGTGATGCGTCAGGCGCCCTGCAAAGCTGTTGGGTTGGCGAGAATTTTCCAAGTAGGAGAAAGAAGACGACGATGGCGGATTGCGTCTCATAGCCTCAAGGCCATGACTAGACCCGGAATACACATGTTTCGACGGTGTCGTTGGGGGAATTGAGGGATGGCGTGATGTTAAAGTATTGTGGTGTGGTTGTTTCGCAACGTTGGCGGAGACCGACGACGTGCCATCACTCAAGCCATAAGCAATTTCATAGAGGTCCAAAATGGCTCTAAGCAGAGCTTGGAAAACAGCTTCGTCGAGCACTTGGTTGCTGCCCACATCGCCAGTTGAAGTAATAAAGTTCTGAAGCTCTTCCCGCAGCTGTTCCGGGTGCTTCCGAAGAGTTAGGAGGTCCTTGCCATTTATTTCAAGACCTGAATCACCATACGGCACAGGAAGAAGGGAAAATCGAGCCAGTGAATGGTGAAGTCGCGCCAGTGACTAATCCCACTCACTCTTCAACGCCGGTACAATAACATCGAGTCCATTTTCTTGAAGCCATCTAGAAACGTCTTCGACTTTCCATTCGCCAACATCCCGCCAGGATCGGCTCATGAATGATGCGCGATGGAGGAATTAGAGTGGTGGCCACAGATCTCCGCTTTGGAGTAATGCAAGCCTCCGCGAAGAGATTGCTACGGAGGATTTATACACTAGACAGCCTACGCGAACATAAGTCATGGGCTTCTGCTCCACCACGGTTACACTCCCAATTCATCACTCTTTCCCGCCATGAAATAATTCGCCCCCGTGGTCCATGCCGACCCATCCCCAACCTCCCACCTCCCCGCTATGGGGTTCCACATCACGCCACGCCTTTCCACTTCCATCACGCCCGCCTTGGCCATCATTCCGGTGAGCTCTTCGGGTGTGCAGTACTTTTCATAGTCGTGCGTTCCCGGCTCAACAAAGCGCAGGAGATGCTCGGCGAGGAGGACGGTGACAAGGTAAGAGAGAGGGGTGCGGGAGATGGTGGAGACGAGGAGGAGGGAAGAGGGCTGAAGAGGAACGGTAGACCGGATTAGGTGAGAAGGCGAAAGGTTAGGGGGATGGCCAAGAGTCCACGCACTTTGAGAAGACCAGAGCACATTTGGATGAAATGTGCCGCGTCGGCGACATGTTCAAGGATTTCCATGGCGCAAACGACGTCGAATTTCTCTCCCTGATCCAAGAGGGATTCTTTGAGAGGCAGGTCGCACGTTGGGCACAGGCGAGGATGAGTAGAATCACGTTAAGAGCGGGACAGTCTCAAAAGTCGCGAGCCAACCTCACCTGCTGTGGTGTTTCGGTAATCGATGAGGCAGGTGCCGTCTGCCCTCCGAAGGGAAGGGTCCTTCAGAGCGTGTGCAGTCGCGACTTGCACGTTCTCCCGGGCAGCGTCAACTCCGACTACATGAGCTCCCAGACGAGCCAGGGCCTATCATTTGGTTCAGAAGAAAACAATCGCGCTCAAATCTTGAAGTGTGGGTGAAGCATTCCCATATGACCCACCTCACTGAGGAAACCTCCACCACAACCAACATCCAACACTCTGACACCTTCCAATCCTCGCCCCACTAGTCGCTCGGGCATGTTTCTGGTCACTGTCTCGCGTATCCACCCAACGCGCGCGCCGTTCATGAGGTGAAGCAGTCGCGATGGCCCGTCCGGGTCCCACCACGACTCCGCAAGCCGAGAGAATTTCGCCACTTCTGACGGGTCAATGGTGGACGTCGGCGGTTGTGGGGGGGTGGGGGATGGATTTGGGACCACGATAGTGTGAAGGCGATAGGGGTTTGCTGGAGATTCGGAAGGCGACAGATGTGGTGCGGGGGAGAAATGTGTAGATAGCGCATCTTTGCGAATATTTCGTGCCGAAAAGGACGTCCCGAGGGTGCGAATCAGTCGTCGACTCATGATGGGTGAAGAAAGCTTTGGTCACAACTACCAGAGTTTCCTTGAGAACTTGGATCAGTGAAGGAAGCAAAAAGAATTGGGCAATCTGTGCTTCCGCGTTTTGTCAGTTCCGCTCCTCAGAGAAAAATTGCCATTTGCCTTTATTTCCAGTCAGCACCGGTGCTATAAGTTTGAATTCTCCAAAATTAATGTTCAAGCACTTACTAACTTTAGAGTTACATGACGAAAGAAGGTGGAAAAATGGTGTGTTGGATAGTAGCTGTGGTCACCCTCTAGTCTACGAAACGACATCCATCCATCCATTCCCGAGGTCAGTCACTTTCCTCCTTCGTCTCTGTTTCTTTCTGGAGGTATATCCCTGTGCTGACGCCGATTGGACCTCTGTTCCGGTGAACTCAACACCGACACCACAACACACCGACATCAAAACCAGACATGGGTCAACGCGTGACATACAGGAGGCGGTTGTCCTACAACACAAAGAGCAACGGGAAGAAGATCATCAAGACTCCCGGTGAGTGATGGCACTGCGTTATTTTGTTTTTCCTCTGAATGCTGACGGTTTCGGTGCGATTACTGGCGAATCGGGTGATTGGACAATCAGGCGGAAAGCTCACCATCCAGTACACTAAAAAGCGGGCCACCGGACCGTCGTGCGGAGACTGTGGCAAGTCGCTCCCTGGTGTGAGTAGATGGACGGATTAGACGGGGATGGGAATGTGGTTCGGCGATGGGGTGGAAACGCGATCAAAGACGGAAGGCGCAATGAGGACCTCCAGCGGTTCGGAGGGATCGATGGCGGGGACTCTGTGGACTGTTGAGATGGATTTGTGAAAACTTGGAAAAAAACTTGGATACCAGCACCTTCCATCAACATCGCGCCAAAGCCGCACCAATGCGCGAGCTCTTCTGATGCTACACTGCGCATTTCCTTGGAGGAACTCTTTGGATTCAGCACCGCGGGCGGGCGGTGCCCGCAAGTCCACTAGCCATGAAGACCCCGGCGTAGAGGATAATATTCCTGGACGAATTTGGCTCTCAGCTTGTCATGCGGTCCTAAGGAATGTCATTGTTGGACCGAAAGAACCCTCACACTCGAATTGCCCTGTTATCCAGATCCCCGCCCTCCGCCCCATCGAGTACTCCCGTCTGTCTAAATCCCAAAAGACCGTCAACCGCGCCTACGGTGGCTCCCGCTGCGCGACTTGCGTACGAGAGAGGTAAGCACAGACCCTGCTTCCAACTGGTACTTGTATTCAGGGTACTCATGACAACGCCATTGATTGCCTTTCCCAGAATCGTCCGTGCCTTCCTGATCGAGGAGCAGAAGATTGTGAAGAAGGTGCTCAAGGCGCAGCAGGCCGCGGAGAAGTCCAAGTAGACGTGGGGAGGATGGGGTGTCGTCTAGTCCGTTATGTCGTAGTGCCCGTTTGCATGTATTTGGTGGCGGGTGAGCTGCCTAGCGCGGGCAAATTGATGCACTTATTGTAGAAAATGACCTAAGGGGAAGTGGCAAACTGTTCGTTCGTTGTACCCTCCTTTCCAAGCCAAACGCAGTGGATCATCTGCATGTCAAGCTCTAAATCTTTTGAAGGCACATCATATTTTTAGTGAAAATGAAATTAGCGTGTAAGACTGCTTTTCATTCAAAAATGCTGCAAACAAATAATTCATGTGACAGTTGGTCAAAGCTCCATGTCTTCAATATCAGAAAGTTCTTCAAGGAGCTCCTCGATAATGGAATCGTCCTTCTGCGAAGTGAACTTCCCTCCTCCAGTTGATGATTTGGCAGTCGTTGTTGCTAATTGACTGATATAAAACGGCAATTAGCAGTCGAACATCCTCTCAAACTCCTGTCATGACTCGCCTTTGCTTGGTCGGTGGAGACAAATTGGGTTCATCGGAGAAGCTGGACATATCGGAAAGGGTCCCCAAGCTGTCATCGTCGTCGCGCGATAGCTTGCTCTTTTCTACTTGGGCAACAGCCCCTGCTCTCTGCTGTGGCAGAGCAGCGGGCACCATCGACGTTGGTCTTGGGTGGACAACCACTGTGGCTGTCTGTTTCATTGAAGGTTGCGCTGCTGTGCTTGCAGAGTTGGCAGGGGCGCGCGATATAGGCTCGCTTACGTCGATGTCGAGGTCCGAGGAGCGCAGGCTGCTGATGTCGCTTCCATCATTTGAGGCATGCGGAGCGGGCTTCGGGGTTGCAGTTGCGGCAGGAACAGGTAGTTTTGTTACTTGTTGATTTACCGAAGTCCCGGAAGCCTTTCCAATCGATGTCGTTTCTTTGGCCAAATCAGCCAATACGCGAGGTGCAGGTTGGGCTTGCGTGGGAGTTCTGATAGAGGAGCCTGCTGGTGACGCTCCCTGACTAGCTACGGTTACGACAATGTTTGGAACCGCAGGCTTCCCGGTATTTTGCCCCCGTCCAAGTCCTGTCGGTCTTTGCACATCTGATTGATCATCAGTCTCATCTCCATCGTCCTCGGAAGATCCCGTCTCATAGCTTCCACTTCCATCGTCTGTTTCATCTTCAGAAGTGCTTTCATCCTCGTCCCCGGTGTCTGATTCATGTAGTGTTTCCAACTTGGTCGTTCCAGGGTTTTGTTTGGCGCTGGGTTTTTGATACGATTGAGGCTTTACGGAGGTTGTCCGAGTGTCATTATGAGTCGTTGTTTCCGGCTTTCGTTCGACTACTGTGTCTTTCTTTGGGGAGAACGGACTGCCAATCAGGCGGTTGATGATTGTCGGAAACTTGAAGTGCTGTGGGCGAGGTGGTGTGGCCATCGATGGCGATGATGTCGGCGACATTTCCGGTCCAGCAGATCTTGCAGGTGATGAAGAAGCTGATGTTGGACCAGCCTGACTTTGCTGGCGTTGCCTGAATGGTTCTCGTGTTATATACACCTTTGGCCTTCGCGATAGAGAACACCTCACCTGTCTCCCCATCCACCAATCGACATCCTCGGCACTTCAATGGCCGGATGCTCTGCCATCCCCTTCCTCACACCCAAGGCAACTTCATTTGACGAGCCCTTCCCAGCCCAGACCGCTCTTCCTTTTGGCATAATCTCTCCTGGTGCAGATCGCGGTGTTATTTGAGGTGGGTACGATGGCGGCAACGGCCCTCCGGTAGACGAAGTGGCTTTTGGGGGGATTTCGATCCGGAGGGAGTAGGGGCTCTTTCGACGAGATGATCCTGAAGATTTCAGAATGCTGGTGCGGCGTGAGTTGGACATTGTAGGAGATGTGAGCGCCTCATGCTCTGCAAGATTGAACACCAGGTATGATTGAGCGAAAACGCAAACGAAACACCGAACAATCCATACCGTGAGAAACGTTTTCAAAGCCTTCCGCTGCACTCGGCAAGGGCGGTAAATGCACATGACCTTCCGGGCTCTGCAACTTCCCCATCCTCGCCGCCTCCCGTTTTGCCTCCTCGTCGACGAAACTCTCCAACCAAAATCTCAATTTCTCAAACGACTCCCCGTCCTCTCTGCCCGTTTTTTCTCTCTCCACTTTCAGCGCCCTCCACGCATCCTCGGCCACTTCCTCAATCTTCCGCTGGCCCGGTGGACACTCGGATGGTTTCCCCCATTCCAGGAAGTACCGGTCGGGGAGAAGGCCCAGGGAAAGAATGCGCGATTCTAGTTCACGCTCAATGTCCTGGCGGGTAGAGAGGACAGCTTGTGTTGTGTGAGGGTAGAGAGACGGGAATTGCTGATAGCGCGATGGAAGAGGGTTTTCTGAAACGTTGGATTGGGAGAGGCAGAGTCAGACAGGATAGCCATCAGAAAAAAGTTGAGCACTCACTGTTATGCGTCCTGAGCAGAGCTTCAGCTTCCGCCCACCCCATCTGCTTCGCACCAAGGTCCTTACTCCTGTGCTCCACCTCGACCACCTCCATCGTCTTTTCCTCTTCGGCCCTATCAACCACCACCTTCATCACATTCCCCCTTTCAACATCCCTGGCGGTGGCGGCACGCTTCTCTACACCGTCCTGCTGTCCCGTCCGCTCAACCCTCCCGACCCTCTCCGCGACAACCTCGCCAACCCTCCCCACCGCCTCCCGCACACGCGCGACCTCCTCGCCCACCGCGCGGCGCACTTCGGCGACGACACTGGCTGAGTTCTCTGCGAGAAGGAGGTCCAGCTGGGACCTCGTCACGCCGGGCGGGGGTGGCGAAGGGGGAGGGGACGAGGGAGGCATGGGTGTCAGTGGGGGCCCGTCTTCGTCTTCAAGGGCGCCCAAATTCGAGCGAGGCCGAGCGGGCGCTTGGACGGTAAGGCGCGCCTGGGCAACGCGGGGTCAGGTCAGGTCAAGGCACGAGTTGAGTTGGGCGGAAATGCTCGTCGACGACGTACCACGGCTTCTTCCACGGCCTTGCGCTCCTCTGCGATTTGCTGCCGCTCTTGCTCAAGCTCGCGGTAGACCGCGGTCTTGTAAAACGCTCAGGTAAACCTCGGTGGAGTCAGTCAACGTGAAAAACACTCTCACCCTCATTTCTCCAACCTCGCGCTCAACCAATTTCCGCTCGCGCTCCCACAACCGCTCCACCAACGTCTCCGGGTCAGGCACAACCGGCACCGCCTGTACTTGCACGGGCGCGGGTTCGGGCTCTGGAGCGGGCCGTCGTGGAGGGTCGGGTGTCCTGGGCCTCCCCATAGCCTCGACTTTCTGCACCAGCCCGGCGATCACGTCCGCGACTTTCTCGAGCGCCTTGTCGCGGTCGTCCTCTCTGGCCGGTGCGACGGGTGCGGGGCCAGGGGCAGTAGCAGAAGCGGGGAGTGCGGCGTGGACGAGTTCCGGGTGTCGACGGTGCAGGTGTGCGTCGAGGTAGGCAGAGGTGGTGAAGACTTTGTGGCAGTGGAGGCAGCGCTGCGGTGCGGTGTGGTAGGGGGTCATGGTGAGCGCAGAGCACGAGCGAGATGGAAGTTGGCGTAGATGTGGACGTCCACAAGCTCAACTCACCCAATAATTGGCCGCCTCCCGCGCCGCCCCGTTCCCCGCACACCCCGCTGCGGCACCAGGGACTTTGGTGACCATCTGGTAGGCGAAGATTGCCTTCTTGAGCGATTTGGACTCGGCGCGGAGGGTGTTGAGGGTGGCCGACTGGGTGCGTAGGGCGGCGGCGGGTACATGGGGGCAGGGGTAAAGAGTGATCGTTTAGATGATGAACGACATGTCAAAAAGGGTGCAGTGGGGCTGCTTACAGCTTCGGAAAGTTTTGAGGAGAGGGATTGGTTGTCAGCGGCGAGTTGGGATGTGCGATGCTCGAGTTGGTCTTTTTGCTCTAAGAGACGGTCCTGGAATGGGTAGGTCATGGTCAAGGTCACGTATTCACTTGGGGCGGATTCGTGGACACCTGGGAAGAGCGAGCCTCACCTGACAATTGAGCAAGTATTCAACGGCGACTTGAGTCAGGTGGAACAGGCGAACGAAGGACGGGTCCAGGCGGCGGAGGTCTAGACATCGGTGTACAGTTAATATTGGGAGTGGGGGGTGGACCAAACGTGGTACCAAAACAACCGCGCCCACCTTCGAGCCCAATTTCCAACCCCACAACGTGTTCCAGCACTTCCTGCAGCACATTCACGTCCGCCTCGCGCGAAATCCTGTCGGGGTCGAGTCTCGGCGAGGAAATCAACCTCCAATCGGGTGGGTGTCTCCGCGCGCGCGCAGCAAATGGGAATGGGGAGAAGAAGTGTCTCGGCGCGCTCCCTGCCCCTGCTGGAATGGGAGCAGCTCCCCCCACTGGCGCCATTGAAAACAGCGGCGGCTGCGACGGTAATGGGGACGTCGGGGTGGGCAAAAACTGCGGAACGGGTTGATTGACGGGGCTCAGCATCGGGTGGAAGTGGGAGTAGGGTTGGGCAGTGGTGCGATGAGGGAAGTCGTAGAGTTGCGACGGGTGCATCAGCGATGGAGCGTGATGTGACGAGGGGTCTGCCCAGCGAGTCCACGCGGGAGCAGGTGCGGGGGCAGGAGCGTGCATGGGAAGCGGAATCGTTGCGGTTGTGTGCGGTGGGGGTGGAGCCCTTGAGTAATCGTGCGCGTGAGATTCGTTCCCGTGATGCAAGGGAAACCCCGCGCCGCCCGCGCTTCCGCCTGCGAAATTGAGCGAGGACGTCGACGTTCCGCGGTTGGAAACGCGCTGCGGGTGTGATGCGGTCTCCATGCGGAGATAATCGTGTGCGGAAGAGGGCAGCGTGATTGGACCACAGTGACGCTTCATAATGAATAAACTCGTTTATTACTGTTTTCATTATGACTTTGATGGGACTGAGCAGATCACGCCCTCCATCGGGACAGGACGCGGGCCGTTGCGAGAGGAGAGAGCAGCGCGACTGGATGGGCGAGCTGCCGGGCTATACTTTTTTACCCGCGCTTGCCTGCACCCCGCGTCGCCTTCGCCGCGGTGCAGCGGCAGAAAGCGTCGTCGCTCGCTGAGCATTAACTCGCGCCGGACGCTGCTGTCAGCCATCGGAAGTTCCATGCACCCACGTTCTCCAACAAGGGACAATCGCTTTCGGGCTACGTCAGAAGGTGGTGCAAGTGTGCCAAGCAAGGCCAAGGAAAGGGAACCCCAGATACACTGTACAGCGTGCCTTTATAAGGTCCTGTGAGACATGGCCCCAGAGGTAGAAAAGGAAACGACCCTGGCTGCTGTGCGATGAAGTGTGAGTCGCAACACACCGCAAACACTCGCACAACGATCGCCACTGCAATCACACGCACACGTCATTCACATCCCGGCCATCCTCGCCATCTCTGCCGCCGTCTTGGTACTCGCAATTGGGGCCCACGCGGTGACAGTTCCGACAGCGCCTCTTCGATGGCTCAAATCGGAGCGCGTCTTGCTCGTCTCCATCGACGGGTGGCACCAATCGGACCTTGAATGGTGGATCACAAACTACCCCAAGTCGGTGAGCTGGGTCTCTGAATTTTCATGGCACGGGTTTGTCCGACTGGCATGTGACTCCGCTCTGGCAGGCCATCGCAGAGATTTATGGCCGGTCATTGTCCTACTCAAACGCCCTATCCTCTCGTCGTGAGTCCACTTCTCTTCGGCAAGAAATAATGAATTGCGCAACTCACGAGAACTCGTCACCCACACAAGCCTCCGACTTTTTCCCGGGCCTCTTGGCCATGGTGACGGGCGGCGCCGTGTACTCTCACGGCGTTTGGTGTGCGTTTGTGTCAGAGCTCCGTCCTCATCTTAATCCCATCTTACTCGACTTACTTTCACACCAAAGACGACGACTCATACGACCCCACTCTGTACCCGCCTGGATCAAAGTAAGTCGTTGCCCTGCTCCACGTCCCACCTTCCACCGCATCTCTCCCTCTCCCTCTCACCCTCTCCCTCAACCCTCAACCCTCCCACCAGCTGCACAGGCACGCCCGGAACCGAAGTCGTCTTCGACGAATCCATCGACCGCAACTCTTCCGACATCCACGGCGGCGGGGGCATCGACCCGGCCGCGCTTCCGCGCAGGCTGGCGGCGAACAAGACCTGCGTGCCCGTGTACCCGCACAGTTACGGTCAGTGAACAACACCGTAAATGGAGCGGTCTTCACGTCATCGTAATCAACGCGCGTCATGTGTTTTCTTGCTGCTAAATAGTGAAGGTGAACACCATATTCGAAGTCGCCAAGTCTAAAGGGCTCATCACGGGCTGGGCGGACAAACATCTTGCCGTGAGTTGCACAGCTTCCTCTTCCTCTTCCTCCACGCCCTCCACCTCATCCCACACACACCCCACCCCTTCCCCTCCCCTGCACCGCCAGTACGGCCTCGTGAACGGCCCCTTAGGCGCCGGGGTCGACGACCTCCCGATGCTCGAGATCGCCTCCGCGGACGGCACGACCAACGGCACGCGGGCGTACGACCAGCTCCATATCGACGCGGTAGTGAATTGGATTCATGAAAAGTCGAGCGATGGGAAGATCAAGTTGAAGGAGGTGCCGAGGTTGTTTGGTGTGTGTTGCTGTGACCTGTTGCCGTGACAATGGGGTTCAAAGAAGAGGTACAAACAAAATAATCGCTCTCGCCAGTCACACTCGCACTCGACACTCACAGGCTGCAACCGTCAAACCGTCTCCGTCACGCAAAAGCTCCCCGCCGGGGGATACGTCAACGGCACCACCCCATCCCCGCTTCTCCTGTCGGTGTTCAAATACGTGGACGACTTCTTCAAGCAGATCAACGAGGCGCTTCAGGCGTCGGACAAGTACGAGAAGACCATGTTCGTGATTTCGGCGAAGCATGGACAGTCGCCGAGTGGGTTGTGGTTGGGTGGAGCGTGAGGGTGTGCACGCTGCAGTGATTTTGCTTGACAATCTTTTTCTGGTTGGGACCGTAGTTGACAGGAGCCTGTTCAAGGCCGTGAATCCCAAAAACTATCATCTACAATCGGAGTTGAAGCAACACAGATTACTATAAGTTCTCAGCAATGATGACCGCATCACCCCGTCGCTCACTTTTCTGTTTTCCAACGGGCTGTAGGCAGACGACGTTGCATACGTATGGCTCAAAAACCCTTCTGATGCGTTGGTACCACATCTCCCCTCGAACTTTAAGCCTTTTCTCATACAATGCACACTTCAACTCGCTTCACCAGAAACACCGCCGCCGCCAATCTCTTCAACGCATCATCCAACAACGCCGTCGTCGCACTCACGAAGGACGCTCTCGCATACATGGGAGTGATTGCGAACACGAGCGACCCGCGCGCTCCAAACGTTGTTATCCTGCCGTCAAAGGGGACTGTTTACACTGGAGGGTGATGTACGGTGCGATGAGGGGTTTGTTTTGGTGTTATGTTATGGTTTCTTGCCTCGAACTCATAGGAAGAAGAAGATTGCCGAGAACGGAGGCTGGACCGAACGATGACCGCCACGTTGCCTTGCTTGTCGCGCACCCGTGAGTCCGTCAACGAACCGAATTGTTTTTTCTCTACTGTCACTGATGCAATCATGGACTACTGCGCGACCATTCCGTCAATAGATGGGTGACATCCACGCTCAAGATCGACAACGCGGTCGAAACGCGCCAGATCGCGCCCACCATTTTGAAAGCGTTGGGACTGGACCACACCGAGCTGCAGGCCGTGCAGATTGAAGGGACGGAAGCCTTACCGGGCATTGGATACTTGTGAGAGGATGCTTTGCAGTGAATGCTCGTTGCTCATCTGTTGGTATAATTAATCAGCGTCATCGCCGGTACTTAACAAATATACTTATTGTACTAAGATATTCAACGAAGTGAACTAATGATATCGACAGTTTGAATGGAGAAATCGATCGAACGCAGTGATGGAAGTGGTGGACGTTCCAAACATGTTTAGGATTGCTCATTTGCTGCGCGCTTCGTTCTTTCTTGCTTGAATGACAAAAATCACAGCACGTGCCTCCACTGAGCCTGTCTTCGCATTTATCACCAATGGGACCAAGCCCTCCGCGGATGCTCTGATGGATTCCGACACATAAAAGCACAGTGCGAAAATTAGCGGATTATCTGCTCTCGTTGTTTCGCGCAACCGCAAACCAAGGCACAGGTATACCTATCTAATCTGCTTCCGACGATCGGATTAGCAACCGTCACAGTATGTGACACGTTTCCATCTCCGATTGCTCCATTAACCGCCATTTCTCCGCCCCGCCCGCCATCACAGCGCACCATGCCCGTTACGATCCAGCTCGAACGCCCAGACACGCCAGACGTCGCGGCACTGCTGTCCGAGCTCGACGACTACCTTATCCCGCTGGCACCGCCAGAGTTCCAGTTTCGCTTGGACGTGCAAACCCTGATCGACAAGAAGGTCATCTTTGCAGTCGCGAGGGACGAGACCGGCACAGCGGTCTCATGTGGCGGTGAGGAATCGACCTTCAACAGCCATTGATTCATCGATTGACATCTCTCACCGCAATTCACCCGATTCCCCCCGCGACGGCACTTCACCCCCGCACACCGCTACTCAGGCGTCCTGGTGACGCCCGACTACGCCGAAATCAAGCGCATGTGGACATCGCCCTCGCACCGCGGGCGCGGTTACGCCAGGACCATGCTGGCGTTTCTGGAGAAGCAGGCAATCGACCGCGGGGCCAAACGGCTGACCGTCGAGACGGGCACCGACGGCGTCATGGACTCGGCGCTGGGGCTGTACAGGAGCGTCGGGTTCAAAGCCTGTAAGCCGTTTGGGGAGTATGAGGAGACGGAGCATAATTCGTATCTGGAGAAGTGGGTGTAGAGGAGGTGGTTGGACACGGTATTTATGGCCAGGTTGTCGGGGGATAGAATCGCGCTATGTCAAACTACACAAAATGCACTACTTTCGCCGCCGAGTCTCGCTTTGACCCGTTTCACACCTGGAACCGCTCCTTCAACCTGTATCACTCCACACCACGTCAGCCATTTCGTAACAGCACCGTCTACCTTTCCCCCACCTCATCCCACCCTCCCACCCTCCCACCCCCTAAATCAGTTTCGATATATGTGCATTACTACCACCCCGCTACGCCGCTACACCAGCATACACCGCTCTACAGCCTCAGGTCTATTTCGATTTTTCGGCGACCTGCTGCGCCTTAAGCACTTTCTTGACAATCTTCTGCTCCTCGATCAGGAAGGCGCGGACGATCCTGGAGTGTGGGTGGGGCAGGGGTGTGTGGTAAAAGTCGAAAGTTTGATAAAGAGGAAGAAGAACGGTATGAGTATGAGCACCAGTATCAGCATCAGCGAGCACGACCAACGCCACCGCTACCAACTCGAGACAAAACTCACCGTTCCCTCACACACCCCGCACACCGCGACCCGCCGTACGCGCGGCTGACCGTCTTTTGCGATTTGGACAGGCGGGAGTACTCAATGGGGCGGAGGGCGGGGATCTGTGTGGGTGTTGGGGCGGGGGGGCAGGGGGGGGGGAGGGGGGAAGGTGAGGTCGGGATAGGGATAGGACAAGGCGTCCAACGAGCGGACGTGCGTCAAGGTCGAGACACGCGCGATACGATACGACACGCGCGGTGGCGGCGGCGTGACGCGATGATCCATCCGTTCAACGCTACTTCGGTTCGGGCCATCCCACGTTGTAACTGGCATCCCATCCATGCCACGACCCACCGCCCATGTCCATCGCCATCGTAATCGCATCACGGTGTTTCGCACGGCACCGCATCCTTCCACGCCGTCGCCGTTTCCATTTCCGTTTCGTGTCCTTGCACAATGCTTCCCAACGGCATCGGGCTCACGCTGCTTCCTGCTTCCTGCTTCCTGTCCCATCGAGCGAGAGCCAAGGGCAAAGGGCCCAGAGTTGATTCCCCATCGTCTCGGGTGGTTGCCATCCTCCCACCCCATCTTGACCCCTGCGGTACTGTTCGCTGTTCGTTCCGCTCCCGGCACCATCCGGGAACGTGCAGTCGAACAACGTATCGGTCCGTCATGTCACGCAATGATGTGTCCGGTCTGGTCCGGTCACACATACGCATGCTCTGCTCTGCGGCATCCGTCCCATTCCATCCACGGCATCATTCCACATGCTGGCGCCATCCATCTACGAGGTCGATCCTGCTCGTCCTCGGATCGTGCAGAGTGTGCCACGGAGGATTGATGCATACGCGTACAGTCGTCAACTGGTGGCCCAGGCCCACGCCGATTCCAGTTGGTCTCAATCCCACCGGTCCCACGAATCCCATCACCACCACCGCATTCCTCCCCTTTCGCATGTTCCCATCTTCCACCCCATCGCCGCGTCTGCACCACTCCCCCTGCTATCCCGTCTCCGCGAACCGATTACTCACACCAGGGAGCGATTTTCCGCAGTCACCGCACGAAGGGCCAGTCGCGCGCTTCTTTGTGTACTGGATGGTGAGCTTTCCGCCTTAATGACCAATCGCATCGCATCGCATTTCCGCCCACGCCCACGAATGCAGTTGCATCGCACCGAAACAGTCAGTATTCTGTGCAAAAACCACCACCAACGCAGAAGCGCGGACTCACCAGGGGTCTTGATGATCTTCTTCCCGTTGCTCTTTGTGTTGTACGACAAACGCCGTCTGTATGTCACGCGTTGGCCCATGACTTGTTATTTGTGTTGTGGTGTCGGTGTTAGGTTCACCCGTGGGAAAATCGAGTCCGGTCGGCGTCAGCACACAGTGGAGAGAGCGGAGAGAGGGAGGGGGAAGGGAGGAGCGTAACACACCTTCGTCGGTGGATGGATGGATGCGTTCTCGTCGTCGGCGCTAGCGTGCACAGACCACTTCGCCATCAATTTTGTATTGACCATTCCGAATCATTCGCTCAAACCGTAGCGTCCCCTGATTGTCATTGGCGTCAGTGTGTAATCGAAGGCGGAGGGCCTTTCTGAATCAGGGGGAGTTGCTTGTGTCTCTTGCCATTGCACCCGTGCTGCCGTCGACGCCAACGTTAGAATTGGAGGACGACTCCGAACGGGGGGGGAGTGGCCACACCGAAAGATACTAAGCAAGACTCATTGATTTAAACTATCACACAATACATCTACAGGAGTTTTAGATACACCAAGAAATAGATATGGGTTTTTCGGGCACGATGTCCTTTTTTCACGTTAAGCCAGAATAGCACCTCACGCCCTCACGCCTCACGCCTCACGCCTCAACCTCACTCGACACGAAAATCGTCGCTTCCGACATATGCCTTTGTATCCCACGAGCGGCCGCACTCTTCCGGTTCCAGAACCGGCTCAAGTCGCCTACGGGAAGAACGGGGTACTCGAAGAACTCGCCCAGGAAGACGGCCGAGGCGGAGTAGTATGCCTAGACGGAGGTAGTGCGAAGTGCAGGTGCAAGTGGAAAGGTGAAAAGTGAATAATGAGTTCACAAGGCATGGGAAGTGGCGCTTTCAGCCGAAGCCGAGCCCAAGCCCAAGTCGGTAAAATGTACTCACAGAGATTCCAGTGAACAGCCCAACCCAGGCTGCGGCGAGGTTCACCGCGGGGCTTTCCGTGTGTGAGCCAGCGGCCTAATCACAATTCACAACATATCACGAGAACAAGAACACCACGTCAGGCCAACGCACACAGTAACAGCACCACACGTGCGATGCACTCACGCTCAACGCAAACATAACAAACACGCCAAAGAAATTGATCACATTGGCAAGGTTGGTCTTGAGCGTCGCGACCATGCACATGAATGTGATGTACGCGTACAGAGTGAACATGGCCGTGAGTGAGTCCTTGATGGGCCCTCCTGAATGTATCAATGTGTGGGTGTCATTTGAGCATGAGCACGAGCACAGGAGAAAGGAAAGGGAGAGGGAGAGGGGAAGGGGAGAAAACGTACCGACTTTGATCGTGTCGCTCATCACGAGCAGCTGGAACAGGCCGATGCTCGTGACGTACCCTCCGAACGTGACCATGGCCGTACACGCCAGCAAATTATTCTGTTGTTGCAAAAAATAGTGGGCAGTGAGCACAGGGTGACCACCTTCCGCATCACTTGCATGACCAACGAAGCGGAGCGTACCTTGCCGACAAGATGCACCCCCGCAATGACAAGCTGCAAAACCCCCGTGACGACAAAGAAGGTGAACACGAGGGCTGCGCCGGCGGGTTCTGGGCGATGGACGTGGGCGGACGGCGGTGGAGCAAGGCATATGGCATATGGCACGGTCGGTGGGGGTGAGACGTCACGTCACGTCACAGACGAAAGGGGAAAGGGAAAGGGAAAGGGAAAGGGAAAAGGAAAGGGGCACCGCAACGTACCAATGAGCCCAGTTCCCAACAACCCGATGAACGTGACTTGAGTCGCGAACCCGAGCAAGCCGAACGCGAGCGTGTTCTGGCGGGTGACGGAGTCGTCGAGGCGATGGAACGGCACGGTATTCAGTCAGTACATACACCCAAATGCCAGTACCAAAAACTGCCTCCCATCCCACGGGAGGGACAGGCCCTCAACTCACCGCGCTCGTGGAGTGCGCGTCGATCTTGAGGACGCCCGTGGGGAGGAGACCAGGAGCGGACTTGTCGGATGCCATTGATTGAGATGCGGGATGAGAGGGTGGGGTGGGATGGGGTGGTTGTTGTATTGAATGCAAAAGTGGTGGATGGCAAGTGGTAGGTTTTTATACTCGTACCTGCACCTGCACCTGCCAAGGAATATTAGTTGATGCGATGAGGTGGGGGACATCCTCACCGGACCTTCAGGTTTACCGAAAACTAGTTTTTGTGTATGTATCAATTCTCCCCCCACCGCCCTTTGCCCCCCGGTCCCCCCTTTCCACCTTTTATCTCTTTCGTTTTCATAAGGGCTCTGATGCAATTGTGTAGCGTGTGGTCCAGTGAGATTGACTTTGATCGGGTACCAACGAACCCTGGAGGGGAATAACAAAGCCCGAGCCCGCCAGAGACCAGATCGGAAGATCAACTTCTGGATCGGTTGCGACCCGGTCGACCGACTGAACTTGGATGTGATGATTTAATTCAATTTCAACTAAGATAATTTGGTTGTTTTTGTTCACATACAAGGCCTTCTCCTCCAAAAATGCCAGTTGACAGCCGAGGCAAGTTCAAAACAATGTTTTCTGATATGGTTCAGGCCCACCCAAGCGCTTCGCTTCGTGGAACGCACATTTTTATGCTTGCGCTTCTCCACCCGCCCAAGCTGAAACACCGACATTCAGATGCCTGGTGTCAGCTCGGATTCACAGTGACTCACACTTGTACCAGCATTGCGGAGGAGTGTCAGGAGAATCCTCATCTATCAGAGCACTCGGATATCGCGAGAAGATATTTGAAGCGTCATGGATGAGCAAGGGTCAAAGGCGACGAGTCGTGGGTATCGAAGAGTCCATTGTCCAGCAGAGATGTACACACTTGGACATGACGGTCATATCGTTCGTGAGTGGTGCATTCTACCGGGAATCTCGGGAACAAGCGCCAAGTGGCTCAGTGTTATCACATGACACCATGAATGCCAAGCGGAACCGTGGTCGCAAGCCATCATGGGAACCGTTTGATGTCCGCGGCGAAGACGTGCTTGGTCACACTGCGGTCTGTGCGAAATTGAATTCAAAATTGAAATGGACTCCAGATGTGGATGCTTCTGGCCGGGCACACTACTACTTTTCAATTCTCGTTGCAATGTTCTCAAGTATCGCACACAGCAGAACATATTGCGATAATAAAGTACATATATACTGGTGCCGGAGCCAATCGCGACGGATCTGCGCAAGACTCCGTATTCAACATTGGTTCGTTTCTGAGCCCCTGGGTTCTTTTTTCCGTTCCAATTTGTCGCAGGATAAATAATTTCAAATGCATTGTGAAATGCAGCACAAATGGACCCTCGATGGACCTCAACGGTGGCCTCCCCCACCCCTCAGCCCACATTATCCCTTCCCCCCCCTCTCTCCCTTTACTTTCAGGTCATTGTACGCTTTCCACAAAATAATCAAGATGTCGTGTCTAATATTGTCGTCGTGGTGCAGATCCCTCCAACCTTCCATGCATTTATCCGACCACCCGCCACGAACTAAGCACTGCTCACGGAAGCCTCACCGGTACAGCGTCGGGTAACTAATGCCACGCTCGGTGCCTCTGCGTTGCCGAATTCCCAAACTAAGCACCCGCCACGCACAGCGAGACCGAACAAATGAAAAATGTATGTTTACAACACATGCTCAAACCGATTTCTTCAGACACTCCGCCGCATTATGCAATTATTAAAAGCGGACCCGTAACACGACCTCCAAAATGTCTCGCTCTCGCCCACTCATTCCACTCGCTCCTGCTTCAACGAATCAGAAGGCATCCCGGACCCTGCCACCCCCGCATGACCTGTCGGCACGGGCGTCCCCGACCCGGAAGACACGTCCCGGTTGTTGCGGTGCCGTAGTTGAAAGTGACTTTTGGCGATCGCGGCTGTGGAGAGTGTGACGGATTCGCCGTTCAGATAGCATTCCTGGGAAGTGTGAACAGACATTGTCGACAATCAGGTGGAGGCGGAATGCCGGGACGAGCGACAACTCACGTGACAGATGTAGTGCTTGACAACGCCGTGGTGCTTTTCGCTATACAAGTGCGTCTGCACGTTGTACAGGCGATCGCTTTGGTGCCCGCATCCCGGAAATGGGCACGTGTAGATCTTGCACACTGTGGAACCCGAACTGCACCGCCCACCGAGCGCGTCAGTCCAGTCCCACACTCTCTCTCACCACACGGAAAGCACACTCTCTCACCTGTCCGCCCGCCGCTCCACCGCCTTCCCCTTGACGTGCTCCCGCACCAGGTGCTCCACAAGGTAGCAGGTCTCGTCCTTGGACAGCGCCCGGCCCGGGTCGTTGGCCGCGATGAGTTTGTTGGAGATTTCGTCCCACTGTACTGTTTGCGGCCGACACATGGGTAGCTCTTCGCCGCACCCGTCGATGGGGCACAGTACTGTTGTTCGTCTGGGGCATGAAGGGCCACAAAGAAGCGTTGAGTCCCCAACTACACGTGCAAAGACCCACGCGTAAGACGCCGCGAACACACCTCCTTTTGTCATAACCATCCACAGGGTACTCTTCCGGAACCGGTCGCTTCACTGGAACCTTGCTGCTCATATCCCCCGGCGGCATCCTCTTCACATCTCCCCCAAACCCTCCCCCGTCTTCGTCCTCGTCCATAACCAGGGGCACGAGCCGCAAACTCCCGTCCCTGTGGGCCCGCAGCTCCCGCCCGAAATCGTCAAAAATGACCAACCGTCCGTTCCGCAGTGGCTTCATCCGGAACCGGTATAGATTGTAGTCTGCATACATGTTCGGGGGCCCGCTCGGGTGCGGGGGTGGTGGTGGTGGGTACCCATACTCGGCCCCGTTATGGGATCGGGCGTAGCGGGGGTCGGCCGCCCTGGCGATGACGATTTGCAATCATTCCCGAAGACGGTTTGATACAGATATTTAGCGCAGGGTGACAAAAAAAGATTGAGGTAGGTCAGCTGGTCAAGCCCCGTGCTGAGGTAAGGACGTCCCCCCCTCCGCCATCCGCCAGCTCACCATTCTCCCGCAGGCGGTCCCTGGGGCATCCATCCATACCCCGCCTGCTGCTGCTGCTGCTGCCCGTCCAGCTCGGGAATCCTCGGAAGAAAGGACGAGGGAGGCGGGTTCGATGGATCGTAAGGGTGGTGGGGGTGAGTCGGTGGAGCCGGAGGTGGGCCCCACGGAGAACCATCTGGATACTGTCGGGGAGCGTACATGGGCGTGGAAGGTGTCGGGTTTTTGGGGAGGAAGGACCCTAAGTAAGTAAGTTGAGAGAGATGGAAGAAAGGAAAGCTTAGTTTAGTTGCTGAGCCGTGTTCGACATGTGTAAGCAACAAACTTCTCGTAGATATATGATAAAACTAATCGAACTCCAACTCAGGGTAAAAACATCAAAATCTCAAATACGACTACTAGGAAATGGTAATAAACAACTCCTTCACGTGGCCATCCGGTGTGCGCCACCTCCCGACCTCATTTCAATGCCACCCGGTATCTCCTCTTCGCGACTCTCCACCTTGACCTCCGCGTCACCATCGGAGAGGTAGAAAAGCTCTTCCTCCTCGTCACCCACGTCCTTCGACCCTTTGTGACGTATATTACGTTTCCGCTTCAGACTGCCACTCTCCCCGCTCAGGTCGTTCAAGGCTAGACACAAAAGTAGTGGCACAAGACGCATGGCAGGTCGCTCGTCAGAAGTCTCTCCCATCATGTTTTTCGACTGCCGCCACACCTACCTTCTTGCCCGTCCATGTGCACATCCTTGTTCTCTCCGTTCTTGCCTGAACTGGAAACAGGCTGCTTCAAGTTGGCGTGCTTGTTCCAAAAGTGTCGCTCCACCGCCTGCCAGTTGGCCAGCCCAACGAAGCTCCCTTGCTTGCGACAGTCTTTGCAGTAAAAGTGTTTCACGTCGGGATGGTGGGCAGCTTTAAGGCTACTCAAACAAAATCGATTATGCGCGTGAGGCGTGGCACGTACAGAAAGACAAAGGCTCACCAGTAGCTCAGCACATTGCTCTTGTTGGTCAGCATCTCGCAACGCGCCCCCTTTTCGCAGTCGCACGACGAGCTATGCCCTGGTGCTTGGTCACGCTTGTTAGAAAGATTCCACGGGGCGTTCCGGCAGTCCCTGAGATGCTTTTGCGTGAAAAGGAAAGCATCGTCACTCGTCAGCATAATTGTCCGCCCCCGTTGCAACCATCCCACATGCTGCGGTCTCACCTTAGACATATCGCAGAAGTCCGTTCGCTTCAAATCCCTCCCGCCCTCCGCACATATCGTGATCCTCTTTTCCATGACAATCGCACCAGCCGAGGACGGGCTCGACACGGATTCGCATCGGGAGACGAGCAGGATCGAGTGGCAGATGATTTCAGCGGCGCAGCCAAAGGGGCAGATTCGGGAGGCCTGGAGAGGGTGGATGTGGAGAGTGTTTAGGGACGCGCGTAATGTGCGTTAAAATTGGAAACGAGGCGGTAGCAAGCGTCACAGGTAGCCCACCGATCGTACGTATCCGTCTGCACTGCTCGGCTCATCAAACGAGCTCGACTGCGCTGCCTGTTCCTGGAATCCTCCCGCTCCATCACCTGTATCGGTCTTGTACACCGGTACGCCTACGCCCAGGTAGTCCGAGTCCATAACGGGTGGCACGCTCGAGCTCGAGGACCTGCTCGCCGCTGGGTAAATGTTGGAACTCATGGGGGACAACGACGAGGACCGTTTTAGCTCGTCGATCTCGGAGCGTTGCTGAGCAATGATATGGTAGGCGTTGCTGATCCAAGTTTGCTGGTCGTTGACGGTAGAGTTGAGGGCGCTGACATTTTGTTGTAGGTCCATGAGGAATTTTATCAAGTTCTGGGGGATGATGTTCTTGGTTTCCAAAAATGCAACGACGGACGTAGAGTGGCCATAGCAACACTCACTTGTCCCAGAAAGGGGTCCACGGTCTCCCCGACATCTTGCACGTATTGCCCCGTACTATCCTCCATTTGCTCGGGGACGGTGGTTGTGAAGAATCGGGGGTGGAGCTCGCCAGACTCTCCAGAGTCCGTGAATGAAGGAGGCTCCCCAAATGCAGTCAGGAACTCGTCAACGTACTGCAACAGAGAGTGAAGAGTCTTAATATAGTGCCTGAGGGTTAAGGCAGGCAAGCAAAACTGTACCAAGTCTTGAGAATGTTGAAGCGAACGATCCATTTCACTAAAAGGCTCTACATCGACTGCAGGGATGGCATAAGGCACCAGATGACCGTGAGCTCCCCCAGCGATGGCGGTCATCGCGCAGCTGGCGTAATCGGGGTAATCGGGGACTTCAGCAACGGTTTCAGCAAACACTTAGGCCTTGGTTCCCTCCCAGCCAAGCGTCCGCTTTGGTCGCACCGCCAGCTCGTTTCCCCGGCTGAACAGTTTGAGTATCCCAATCCTCTCGCCCACTGAGATGGAATCGTTTCCATCGCCGCAGCCTGGAAGCCTTCCCTTCAATGTAAACCGAAGAGGGCATGCCTTCCGCAGGCTGCTGGGAAGGGTCCGGGTCGGCCATCCACTTCAACCACCACAACGCATTGTGCATTCAGAGATCTCAGGGCCCGTTCCTGGCTCTCTCACTCTTCTGGGAAGACCGATTGGGGTGCCAGATGAGGCCCCCTTCATTCCACCTGCTGCTGTGGACTATGGCCACTACCGTCAAGAAGATGGTCGTGATGATGTTTTTCCGATGCAACAGCCGGCGCCTTCAGCAGAAAAGTTTCAGCAACTTCCCTTCAAGGATGTTCTTGCGCAGCTGGATGCCGCCATCGCGCATGTGCCCACTCCGACTCCGCTACAACCTATTCTCCCCCGGCCCAAACGCCCGGGACACCATCCTCCACTCACACTTATAACAGAGTCGAATCGCCTCTCAAAGCAACCTCTGGACGTCTCGACACTTCTCCGCAACACAGGCAAATCGCGCACCGACCCGCCGACAAGATATGGGCCCCAATCACCTTCACCTCCCATACTCCCACGCCCTGGTGAAAGCCCCTCACCGGGTCTTACCCTGTCAAGTGTCTCGGCTCTCTCACCTCCACGAACCTTCCCCGGCGTCGCTCGTTCCACCTCTGCTCCGTCGGGTAACCCTCTCACTCGTGGGGTGACTGCCCGCTCGACGCAATCTTCTATCAGCTCCCGCCGCCCAAACTCTTTTGCACCTTCGGTAGCACCATCATACACGTCACCATCGTACGAGGACGACACGCTTCCCACGCCAAGCCCGTCCCCCTCCGTTCGCTCGTGGGAGCTCCCACAAATGTGCAGAGACGACGGACTTGTCAAGCACCTCGCCCTCGTATTTCCAACGGTGTTGGGTGGTGTCGGAAACACGCCAGAAGCGGAGATCAAAGTGGAGGAAGCCAAGGAGCTTTGCACAAGATACGGCGTCGAACTGGTCGACCCGACCGGCGCAGGGAAACCTGATAGAACAACAGCCGCTAACAACAAGGAGCCCGCAGCTTATGAATCGCGCCCCGGTATAAGCAATGTCGCTTCCCCTCAGCAATCTGAGCAATCCCGTCCAGGGTCGCCGACGCCTCTATATCTCGGTCCAAAACGGCTTTCTAGCAAAGCAGGATTTCTTCAGGGTTGCGGGAAGATGAAAGCCCTCGTGGTTGGGATCTCGTATCAAGGTGACGACGAGCCGCTTGAAGGTGAGTTGCGAAACTTGAGAGCAAGAATGCTAGGAGGTACGTAATCGTCACAATATCCCGTGCCTTGGCATGTAAACACAGCTCCTTTGCACGATGTGGACGATGTGGTATCATGGCTCACAGACTGCTACGACATCGACGGCCAGGACATCCTCACACTAACAGACAAGCCCGCCAACGACCCCTCCCGACTGCCGACCCGCTCCAACATTTTGAATTCGTTTGAGTGGCTTTTGAACGGCGTGGTCGAAGGATCCTCGCTGGTGTTTTATTTCTCAGGTACGGAACCTCATTTGTTGGTAACGCTCAACAAGAGTGCGAAGTTCGATGCACCACATCAACAGGTCACGCCACGCAGCAACGCGATGTTGACGGCGACGAGACAAAGGGCTTTGACCAGGCGCTGAAGCCCTTGGACTACAAAGATGGCTTGTTGCTTGATGATCAAATGTACGAGGCCCTGGGTGAGAGCTCCATATGTCGAGGATAAAAGGGGTGTTTTCTCTTACCTTAGTTTATTGGTAGCGAAAAGGATACCCAGAGGAGCTCAGCTCACCGTGATTTTTGACACATGCCATTCGTGAGTTTCAGTCGAAGTGGTTGATAGCGCCATACCCAAAGTAATGGTTGTTGCATTCATTCAGGGGTTCTCTCATGGACCTTCCATTCACTTATACCCCTCAAAGAATTGGTCGGAACCTCAATGATCCCTCGGCCGGTGCAATTTTGGAAGTTTCCCTGCGCAACGTGCCCGGTCAAGTCATCAGGTCCCACGTGATGGTGAGTCATTATTGAGCTGGACGAAAGCGCACCCATCAGCGCTATAATATGTTTCCTTGATTTGGGACCACGTGTCGCACAACAGAAGGGTAACATCAGCGAGAGCCACCTTCCTGGTGGCATCCAGCTACAAGATCTGGATCTCACACCGGTCCAAGTTCCACGGAAAAAGTCGCTGGGAAACACACTCGACGGATCGGCACCGCCAACTCGTTCTCCAACCCCAGACGAGGAAAGTTTGGTGTTTGGATCTCCCCTTCGACCTGAGCACTCTGCGAGCACAATGAGTTCAACTGCCTTGCAAAAGCCATTTACTCCGGTCGGCCGTAAGCGCTCCTCACAAAAGTCTCGCGCGGCGTTCAAGGCGACACTTGGAATCAAGTTGAGCAATGGATTCAAGGGTCGAGTATGTGAGGGGCATGTTCTTCAGATTTCAAGCTGCCTTGATGACCAGCTCAGTGGAGAGATTGCTACCGGTGTGTTCTATCAAGGATCCATCTCATGGAGCGGATTCCTCATACTTTTTGTGATTTAGATTCGGGTTATCGAAGTCTCATGACGACCGAGCTCATAAAAGGTAGGAGGAAATATACAACAAACTGGAAGCATCAGAACTTTATTGACAAGTCCTGTACAGTCATGCGCCTTCTCAAACGCCCGTCGTACGTGCAACTTTTGTACGCTTTCGTGCACTGCATGGAGCAAAATGAGTCCAAAGAAAAGCACAAGCAGGATCTGCAGATGTCAACAGTGGGTATTTCTTCGTGGGTGCTTGGTCGCCCATAGGTACATGTCTCACATGAATTACCTCCTAGGCCAGTCTTATTTCCGAGCTTGAAATGCCATTTACCCTATAATAACCTCTATCTATGTCCTGCGTCGTTTCACTTGCATCATGGGTCCAGCACTCTCCGCACCTCAAATTACCCGACAATCATAATACCATGCAAGCGTTTATTATTATTTTGCATTTTATTTGTCCAGTTTTGGGAAATTTTGAGGGACGATGAAAATAGAGCTGTGTTATCATTCATTATTATGTGCTTGCAGATGTCGTTGGGGCCGGAGGGCACACATCATCGTAGGCGTTCAAGGCTTTTTCATCGAGTGCAATTAATCACTCAACGGCCTCCGAAGCTTCATGGGAACACGTACATGACCGTACAATCTCCCCAAGCTCTTTCAGCTGTGTGACTACTTCCCGCAACAAAGATTTTGTTTTCGTGCGCTCATCAAGTCTCCGGTTTAAATCCGCCTTTTCACTTTTGGATGCCCTCTCGTAAGCCTCACTGTCCTGTGCCCACCCTTCACATGTTTGCTCATGTCGTTCGTAGATCTTGGTTGCTGCCGAAATACAAAGCCTTAGACCGTCGATGTGCTTTGAGAACGCAATGGAAGTTGGTAAGGGGTCCCTGGGGAGGAGCTCGCGCGGGTATGACGGAGATGGGAGTGGAGCTGAGTGCAGGGGAGTAATGAGTGTGACCTCAACGGCATCTTCTCACTACGAGAAATTCACAAACCAAATTCTCTCAAAGAGAGCGCAATTCTGTTCACTCGATCAACAACGTTCCGGAGATCACCAATTGGGTCCGACCTGCGCTGAGCACGAGCCTTTTTCTGTTCTGTATGGCTGATAAGTTTTTCAAGTCGATGAACTTCCTTCGCAGACCTGCGCAAAAGGACTTGGTAAGAATGGGGAGCTGTCGGGCTCGGTTTCAAATAACCAACTCCAAGAATGAATTGTACGGACTGAACATCGTCGAGTCGGCAAATGCTTTTGATTCCTTTACACCAAGCTGATGTACAGTTGGGGTGTGTTCAAATACGTCGTTAGTATGAGTGAGCTCAAAAGAACTCACACTGCCTCCACCGTTTGCGATTTTCCAAGCAATGTCCCAAGCTTTGATCTGAATCTGTACGAGTGAATCTTCTCGAGCATGGAGAACCAGTGCCGATTGTGTCAAAGTGTGTTCGGTGTCCACTAAATCACTCTTCGCCTTCCGTGCAATCTCTTGACAATCGGCTGCCTGTAATCCAGCATAGAGTTTCTCAAGTGGTACAGTCACTTCCGAGACCTTGAAGGTCTCTGCTTTCTTCGGTTCCCCTTCTCCCCGTCCATCGTTCGCCATAAGGCGGATAAATTCAAAGATTGCATTGGTTTCAACTGCTTCCAGCCCACAATATTCATATACCAATTCGATTGACATTATCTGGCCACGTCCGTTGCCAGGATGCACGCAGGCCAAACGGCGAGCGACATTCTATTCGTTAATTTCAACCAGGACTTCAGGTTCGGTTTGAATTACCGTTTGCGCCTTCTGACGAGCGGCACTCTCAATGAACGATATTGCGCTCAATACCATCCAACTTGGCCTCCCTGCCTCGAATGTCCCCGTGTGCGCGGTTTTTTGTGACGTTTTGTTCCTCCTTGGGTCGATGCGGGAACCGTTACCGTGGTTAAAATGGATCTGGTCAACTTGTCCTGAATTCTAAGCTGTGTCTCTGTTGGAACTCGACATGGATACAAGATATACAATTGCGATCCTTTTGGAAAGTGTTACGGGAAAAGTGAGTCTTCCCAATCGTTCATAAGCAAGCGCGATCGTTTGGTGATCGTGTGTTATTGTTACCACGGTATCAGCCGACGGTGGCATTGGCATCGTTGAAATGCTCTTCAGTACATCGCTTGTAGCTCTTGTTGGAGCCGGGGAACAGCCGGCCTTTTCTCCCAGGAGACTTCAGCTCACGAACACCAAGGTGAGAGTTTACAGCGGTAGAACAACAACATCACAGAAAAGGACAAACTGGTGAAAGGAACGATCAAATGTGACTACACCTTCTATGTCGTTGTGGGCATGAGATGTCAAAATTGTTCCAAGTTCAAGGAGTGCATCCACTCATATCCCATTTCTTCTCCCTCCTTGACAATATCAGCGGCAATCAACCATTTGCGAGCTAACCTTCGTGACCGCAATCCTTGCTGTGAAACTCAATCGCCGGAGGCTTGTTGTGGTGCTCGAGGAGCACATCTACATATATGACATCTCCAACATGAAGTTGCTCCACACCATCGATACCAATCCAAATCCGAACGGTGGGTAACGAATCCCTTAGTATGGAGAGCCAATTCATAACTGTAACATCCCTTTCGTACCTGTTGTGCCAGCGCTGTGCTCCCTTTCCCCGTCGTCCGACCCCTGCTACCTCGCTTACCCGTCACATTCGTCTGGTTCATCGACAGCCCTCTCTTCTCCATCATCTTCGTCCTCCTCCCATTCATCCTCAACGGGCGGTGAATTGCTTATCTTCGACGCAGCGTCACTACAAGCTGTCAACATTATCCAGGCCCACAAGGCTCCCCTGAGCGCAGTTTGTTTCAACAGCGATGGGAAAATGGTGGCGACTGCGAGCGATAAGGTGTGATTAGTTGCAAAAATTACACACTTTTCCTTTGCTTCACACCACATACTCTCAGGGTACTGTCATCCGCGTCTTCGCAGTGCCCTCGGGCCAAAAGCTCCACCAATTCCGCCGGGGCGCGTACCCTGCTCGCATATTTTCCCTGGCTTTCAATGTCCAATCCACTTACCTCGCCGTGTCCTCTGACTCCGACACAGTTCACATTTTTAAAATGACACCTGGATCTCCAGGACAACAGAGTAATGGGGCCGTAGGCGTTGGTGGTTCAGCCAATGGTGCGAGAGACAGAGACGACCCCAATAATCTCGCCAAGTGGGTGCCGCCCGCTCTGGGAGGTCTTGTTGGGTGAGTTCTGATGATACGCACTGTGCTTCAATAAATCCCGTGAGCATGGCGAACAATCGTTTGTCCGATATCACCAGGCGCGGTCTCACAGCTGCTGCTGGTGCTGCGCAGCGTGTCCTTCCCGAATCGTTCACTGAAATGCTGGAACCTCAGCGTGACTTCGCGTTCGCGAAACTTCCTGCCGGCACCAAGGGCGTACCAAACATATGTGCTCTTGCGAGGTGAGTTTGTCGCAAATTGGTTCCCTCCGTTGCGTTTTGTAGGTCTAACGAACTCAACCGTTTCCAGCTCCAATCCGCAGCTTATCGTTGTCAGTGCTGAGGGCATATTCCACTCCTTTGGAATCCCACTGGAAACGGGCGGCGAGTGCCCTCTGCTCAAGACGTTTTCTCTCACAGACACGGAGGAAGATATGGTGCCAGGTCCAATGGGCTAGAACGGGGTGGAGGAAATCGACGCTCAGTCAGTGATGGCTTGAGGAAGGAGGAGGGGGATATGTTTGCAACAGTATCTGACGGATTTTGCTTTTGGATGAGATGGGCCTTAGGGGCGGGGTTGTACTTTTTGCGTTGTGTCCGTTCGGGTGACCTCATCAAGGATATCTCCCAGCATAGCAATCACATAGCGTGTGCGAGATTAGCTCAAAGGGCGTATTTGTATCAGAATAATGTGCCAAAATGCCGTTCTACCCTACACGATAATTCTAGATGTGATACAGGCGAGAGTTTCGGATGAGGTTACAGCGCATGCTGATGATAGGGTGGTAAGTTAGGCCGTCGTGCGGACTGGAGAATTCAATTTTGTCCAGCCTAAGCCTCTGGTTTCTTTCCAAGGAAGAAGTACATGGGCTGTGAGAGAAAGCCGTACAGAGATTGAACATTCTGACTGCAAAGATGGAAAACGTTTTACAAGAGGCTCACCGTGAAAGTTTCCTTCTTCCCGCTGTACACAAGACCTTCCGATGCAGTGATGAGGGTCTGGGAGGCGGCCTTAGTACCCTTTGGCGCCAGGCCAACAAACTCCATGACCGAGACGAAAACGTCGGTGATTCTAGTTGGGAGAGACATGTCACCTCAACACTCCAATCTATTTCATCGCCTTCGACCGCAAAACACTCACGTGCCCCCAATCTTGCTCGACCGGAAGTACCTCAAGAACTCGTCCACGCTATAGTTGGCCATGATGCCCGCGAGAGGACCGTACCAAGGGGTCTGTGCGCCCCAGGGCTTGTTGAATTCGGGGTCGGCAAGGTCGTACTCCTCGATCACGTCGAAACCGACCGAGCGGACGGCAGCGAGCGACTCGTACGTTCGGTAAAGGTGGGGAATAGAATCTCCTTCCTGTATTATATAAGGAGAAGTGAGAATGGTGGATATCACTCAGTGGACGGATGAGGTTTACCTCAATTTGGTGGATGGCCAGTCGCTGTTCACGGTCGTTTTCATCGTATTTAGCAGTTGTGCACCATTCGTAGCAGGCGTACTTGCCACCTTTCGTGATTTCGTTTTCACGTTGCGAGGGGGAACGCAGTTGTCGGGAGGCATGGGATGAAGATACACTCATTGAGCCCTCGCACAGTGACCGGGTAAGACAGAAAAGACACACCTGGCTTCAATACTCGGAAAATTTCGCCATAAACCTGGCTGGGGTGAGGAGCGTGGCAGGTCGCTTCGATTGAGTAGATCGCGTCAAAGGTGTTGTCGGGGAAGGGGATTTCGAGGAAGTTGCCCTAATACCGAGCATCTACGTCAATAATTTTACTTCCGCAGTGAAAGCCTCCCGGGGGACCAACCTTGACGACGTCCGTGATGGCCTCGAGCCCAAACTTCTTGTTGTACATCTTGCACCGCTCGACTTGGTACTGGTTGTTGTTGAGTCCGACCACGGTTGCGCCAGAGAATTTGGCGATCTCGCGCAGAGGGCCGCCTGGGAAGTGGAACGGGTGTGGTTTGTGAGAGTGGCGTTCTGGTTGCAGTTGAACCACACGACGACGCGTCCCAGCCCGCAGTCCAACCCTGTCACTTGGGCCACGTCGACACTGCTGCCCATCGTAAACTCACCCACACCACATCCCACATCCAACACTCTCATTCCAGGCTTGAGCCCGAGTTTGAGCGCGAGGTAGTCCTCGTGGCGGGCGATGTTGGAGGCGAAGGACGAGCCGGTGAACATGCGCGCGAAGTGGAAGGAAGTTCCCCAGCCTGTAAGGGGTGGCGGATGGCAGGTGGGGTGAGTGAGTGGGGGTGTTGAAGGGGGTAGAGAGGAACGGGACTTACCGTATTCGTAGAGGTCGGTCGCGAGGTCGTCTGAATAAAGTCGGGGAGGGGTGAGATGAAAGGAAATGGAAAAGAGTGAGCCGATTTCAAGCTCAAGAGTCTTCTCCGATTATATCACCGATGTCCCGACAAGGACCAAACACAACGAGATTGACTCGAAACACGACGCATCCGTCCTCCGCCCTTGTGGGAATTTCCAACCACAGCAATGAGGTAGCAAGCAAATGTGAACACCGTATCCAGAAAATAAATTGTGCAGTCACATTGTTCCAGGTGACAGACACGTCGTAAACAACTCCCCCGGCCGTCAATTATTTTAGAGCTTTCAGTAAATGTGTAGCACGGTCAGCTCTTATCCCGCTGAGCTTGCGACCAGTTCCTCAAAAGCTTTGGCAACCGCGTCATGTGATTTCGCACTGTAGTTCAGCAAATCGCTCCATACGAGTCGATTCCACCATTCCGTTGCGCCAATCCTCCCGAAATCTCTCACATCTCGTGCTTGCAATGCGCGAAGCGGGCAAAACAGTCGTTCCAACTCAAACTCAACTCACAATAGTAGTTGGTCATCACGGGAGCTGCCGCCTTGCGCTCTTCCTTGATATCATCCGAGGTCTGCTTGAACACATCGCCGGTGTCTTTGTTGTGGGACCACAGTGCCTGGTATCCTTCAGCTGCGACAGCCTTGCGAGGTGCAGCGGGTGCGGACATTGGCAGAGTGAGACTGAGAGGGATTGAATGGGATTGCGTGTCGTGTGCGATTCTTTTCGTGGCGTCGCGCGGGCGTGACCCAAGAAGAGGGAAATGAGGGAGCGAGTGAGAAGGTTTGAAGCACAAGATTGGGTAGGGGAAGGGAAGAAGCAAGGACACTTCGCCCAGCTGGCACTTTCGCAAAAAGTGCTTTTTCCCCTCCTCCGGTCGAAGTGCAGGTGAAAGCTCGAGTTGGTATTTTTAGAATTTCTCAGGCAGCAGCTTTGAGCTCCGCCTTACGGGAATATGCTCTAATTCAGCTGAGCTCGTTTGAGTGAATTTCGTGCACCCTATTCACAGCCCATGTGTTGCCCAATAAAAACAGCTTTAGAACAATCAGTGGAGCTTCAATCGCTTCAAATAATGAACTATACATGGCAAGACGAAATCCCAGCAAGTTAACATGAATATGAATATTTGCCCATACCTCCCGGAACCACACGGCAGCTGCTTTTAGAATGCAAGAAACTGCTCGAATCAATAGGCAGCAACCTTTGATTTTCACTTTGTTGCATAGGGGATCCTACCATGTACCTGGCATCCCCTCATTTGTCCGATTATACAAAATCAGATTGGACTTGGTCTCACACACTCACAGCGCACTCTGACAACGGCGATGGCAGACCCGACGGAAGGTTCACGCATCGTCGAAGAGAAGGTGCTCCAGGAAGCGGACCTTGGGGACCTGCAGATGAAGGAGGTTCCCTTCACTGGGGGCAAGGTGAGCGTCGCCATCCATCTGCAGTGCAGCCCAAGCTGACACGAAAGGTCTGGTCACAGGTCCTTCTGTCCAAGGTCGATGGCCGAATCTCCGCAACGTCACACGCATGCACGTACGTACGGTGATTTTGGCGATGGACTCGGCGGCCACATTGACCTTGTCCTCCACAATGATCCAACCCCTTACCTCACAGCCATTTCGGTGCTCCTCTCGTCAAAGGTACTCTCACCAAATCCGGTCTCATCCTGTGCCCCTGGCACGCCGCGGCCTTTTGTGTTGGCTACAAGGGATTGTGTGGCGACATTGGTGTGTGAACCCCTCAACCCCGTCGTCAAGTTTTAAACTCACTGCACCCATTCTCAACGTCTCTTCAGAGGACGGACCCGCCTGGGATAGCTTGAAAATGTACGACGTGTCCACGTCAGACGGGTGGATTGTGGTCAAGGGCGAACGAATCACATCAGAAGAGGCCAGCGCCAAGTCGTGGCTGCCCGTACGACCAGTCCGTCTTCCAAACGGACTGAAACTGAAGAGAGACGGCGATGCGGTGGTCATTGTCGGTGGTGGACCCGCCGCCCTTGGAGGTGAGTCGTGGGAAAGCGACCGCACACGGTTCTTCAGACCACCTGACATATTCATGTGAACGCTTCAGCCGTGTCAACACTCCGCGACTCGGCGTTCTCCGGACCGATCATTGTTCTCTCGTCCGAGACGCTCCTCTCCATCAACAGATTTCGCCTGTCCAAGGGCGCGTTCTCGGAAAAGGACTTTCCCGGTCTCCAATTGAGAAACCAGAAATGGTTCGATGACTTTGGTGTGGATTTTAGACTTGGAACAGTAAGCGCGCTTGCCTTCGCAAAACTCTACAGAATAAATCAAAACACATCCCTAGACCGTCACATCCGTCGACCTCGCAAACTCCGCCGTCACAGCCTCCACCGGCGCCACAATCCCTTACACAAAGCTTCTCCTCTCGCCCGGCGCCACCCCGCGCGTTCTGACCGTCCCCAACCACAACTTGAGCGGGATCCACCAGATCCGCACGGGCCCGGACGCCGTCGCGCTGACAACCTCTCTTTCCTCCGCTTCAGCCGCAAAAAACGGGGTGTTCGACATCGTCGTGGTGGGCACCAGCTTCATCGCGGGCGAGTTCGCGAGCTACGTCATCAAGGCTTACCCGAACGCGACAGTCACACTGGTCGGGAGCCAGGAGCAGCCCATGGCGACGGCGCTTGGTGCAGAGGTTGGGAGAAGGGCATTTAGAGCCGCGTATGAGAGGAAGGGTGTGAAGTGAGTTTTTGTCATGTGTAATTGTGTTTCCCACATGGGGGGTAAAGTGACGGGTGCTCAATGCTCGTTTTGAAAAGGTTCGTGAAGGGATCTCTCGCGTCGTACACGGCCGACGTCTCGGGCACCAAAGTTGCTAGTGTTACACTGAATAACGGGACTGAGGTTCCCGCTGATGTCGTACTGGTGCGTTTCAACGTGTGTGTCTCTTCCCACACAACCAAATAACCGGGCTTCACCCATCCAGACCGCTGTCGGTGCCATCCCCTCCACGGGTTTCCTCAAATCCAGCGGAGTCCCGCTGCTCCCCCGTGACGGCTCCATCCTCGCCGACGCGCACCTCCGGGTCCGCGGCGTCTCCAACGTCTACGCGGCAGGTGACGCCGTCACGTTCCCCGACGCGTGGACGGAGGGATCTGGTGACATTAGGATCGAGCATTGGGATGTGGCCATCAGTACGTACTATGTTGGCGACGCGTCTCGGTTTTCATGGAGGACCACACTTACCGCTCACGCCTCTACCCTCCTTGCAGACCAAGGCAGGCTCGCCGGCCGAAACATCGCACGCGACCTCGCAGGGCAAGACCTGCTCGCCTTCGACGTCGTCCCGTTTTTCTGGACCGGCCAACTGGACAAATCATTCCGTTTCGCGGGTCACCTGACAAAGCCTTACCCCGGGTCAGAGACCTCACCTGTCGGTGTGGAGATCAAAGGAGATCCAGAGAGTCCGACAGCACCCCACTTTTCGGCGTGGTATTATGAAAAGGCCACCTCGAAGGTCGTGGCTGTGCTGACGCTCAATGAGGATCCAAAAGCTGTGCAGTTCGCTGCGAGGTTGAGCGACGGTGGCAGCCTTCTCTTGAGTGAAGTCGATAGTCTTTGAATACGCCCACGAAGGGGGTCATTCTTGCAAATTTTGTCGTGGCTGTTAGAGTAGTGGAAGACCGTGGGAAAGCAGTACGTGAAAAGAATACTTAAATGAGACTTATTTATAAGCCGGCCCACGACCCTGCTGCCTAGAATGTTGGTTTGCACAGGTGGTGGGGATGGGAATATTGAGATAACAAGGGCACTTTGTTGTCGTAAACGTCCTATTGACGGGATATAGAGACCTTGGTAGATGCTGGGATGATGCCACACAGTGCGAAACGTAAAGCCAGAACTGTCGTTTCGGAGTTTTACACGCGATCTCAAGGTTCCCTATGGAGGAGCGGGCCGTATTGAAACTTAGCAGTCTACCGGACATTATTGCGCACGTCTGAATGGCCGCATCAATGAAAGAGAAATCAATAATGGAAGGGCTCGGCGAAAAACTGGGCTGGTTCGGGTTCTGCTGGTCCACCTGGGACGATGTTGGATTTCGAAGAAAAAAGGGACTCGGAACTGGACGCCTGCAAAGCTGGAATGTTTCAGATGATGTTCTGAGTCTTGCAGGACAGTTTGAGCTCTTCTTCGGCCCAAAGGCGCTCCATCGACGTGTTTTAAAAACAAAGAACATCCGTTTCCCGAGGTGAAGATTGTGCGAAGTGACAAGTGCGATTATTCATTTTGAGACGCAACGAATTGTGCGCACAGTTACTGCAATACTTTGACTGGCTCGACTGACTCAAGAAAGGGCCCAGCTTTTTCCAGCGTCGCCCTCTTCTTCGTCACGCTCTTTGTGGTCGACAGTTGAGGAACCAAGATTAATGACTACAGGTGTGCTGAATGGGATTCAAGCATGTCACAGTCTGGGTTGAGGTCCTTGTATTTGCAGATGTTCGCACTGTATTTCGCTTCAAATACACACAACCAAAAGAGAGCCAGCCTCCAACGTTTTAAATGCCCCTACCACATTAGTAGTCAACCCAACGCCTTAAGCGCTTCCTCAGAGACTCCCTTAAGAGGCAAGTTTGTGATCCACTGGTGCGTTTTAAAGTACTCGAGACGCCACTGGAAGTATTCGGTGCCCGTTCCGAAAAGCCAGTCGAAAAGAGGGAAGCCGGAGTAGAGCCCGTCTGGAGCCAGGGACGATAACATGTCACGAAACATGAACATTTCAGAAAAAGAAAGGCACTCGCAGAATGACGTAAAGGATCGGTGGTGGAAGTCATGTTCCATCGCATTCTGAATAAACGGGAAGGCGTAGCCGGCGTGGCTGGAGATGGCTCCGAGACCAGTGTAAATCGCTCAGAACCAGGATGATATTGGGTGCATGCCGATGATGTATGGCGCTATGACGACAACGTTGGATTGGAAAATCTTTTCCAAGAAATCTTTTCAAAGAAGCTGGCGTACGTGCTTGCTGCTGCGAACGTGGTTTCGTGCAGGTGGTGGTCCTGGGGGTTGTGTGTGCGGTGGGAGATAACGGCACTTATTGTCGGAAACATCCGATTGACGAGAGATAGAGACCAGCATTTACCTTGTGAGCCCACTTCTAGATGCCGGGTTGATGCATGATCCAGTGGGAAACGTAAAGCCAGAACTATCAATTGAAAGGGTATGCGTCAATTAGCAATCGGCGTCATCCTCATCCTGTGCACGGGATCTCACGTGGTACCAAGCCTCCGCAATGAGAACATCTCGAGCTGCATCTTTCACGGTAGGTACTTCCTGCATAAAATGGTCCAAGCACTACATTGAAGGATACGTGCAAATAGCTGCATCACTACTCACATCGATCGTTTCAATAGCGCCAGATCTTGTGTACGCAGGCCAATTGATGTACCTGTTGTACACCCAATTGGTTAGCTGGAGCTGAATTGCGCTAAAGATCGTAATTTTTATCGCATAGAAAATGGGCGGCGCCGCCTTGTTTGTACCTTGAACTGGTACAGAAACTTGGGCCATTTCAAGGCGTCGAGAAGAGTGCAGAGAATGAGCAAGGAGAAGACCACAGTTGCTGATACTTTCGCCTTGGTGGTGAAGATCATCTCGTACGCCATCTGTGGGGGATTTGGTTGGCAGGTTTCCGGAAAAGAACAGAAAGAACGATGCTTACCTTTCCCTTGTCCGGGAATTTCACTTTTAAGTGTTTTAAAACCAACGCCCCATATGGCGACTTCACGAACCACACCGTCGCACCGATCGTCTGTGAGAAGGTTTCAAGTTGCACATGAGCATGTTTGCGACAGAGTACACAGTCAATTTCAGCAGCCACGCACTGCCGTCAGTGGAACAGCTTCCGGCAGGTCCACAAAGTAGATCCACCATGGCAGTTTCTCGTGAGCCGATCGCACAGGCATTGCGGCGACGGCGAAACAGCGCGATTTGAGTTCTGAAACGCGAGCATTGGCGCTCTCCTTTTATGTGTTTACCCTCGTTCGTCTATCGCGACTACTATCGTGCAACCCACAGGTAAATCGTATTTGTTATGGGGGGCCAGGCCAAAGGTTCATCCAACCCGGGCTGGACTCCGTTTTTGGATCCGATATCATCGGACTTCAGCAGAAACATTTATACATGTAATGCGCAAACAGAGCTCCCCGACGAGAATAACTATGCAATATGTACCAGAATATAGGTTTTTCGTCACCTTATATCTGTACTCCACAATGACACAATGAGAGGATATGCAGGATGTTATTAAGCACTCACCCCAGAGCCACTATTCAGGTGATTTCACATTGACACTGTCAGTGAATTGGAAAGCACCCAGAGGCAGTGGAGTCGACATAAGCCAGTGTTTCATGGACATATTTTAGAGAACCGAATTCACAAGCGAGGCTTAACGCCCCTCGCCCCTGTACCACACAACGTAGAAGTGGTGATGGAAAATAAGCACCCGTAACACAGTTGCGTGTGCGCTCAGGGGTAAAACGACCCTCTCCTTCCTTCGATTGAGATCCTGCGATTGGGTTCCAGCCCCAGAGTCTATCTGGCCCACACTACGACCTTCTAGTCATCTTTCATTGCGTGCAAACACGGTTGGCCTCGCAGCAAATATCGATTGCAGACGCAAAATCTATTCTTCTACACCAAAATGCAATACCAATCAATATAAATTCGAATAAAGCAGCAAAAACGAATTGCGCAACTATTGGGCTACCGGGACGCCGACTCGCACAACTCCGGGACTATATCCAATGCATGCGTGAAGGGCTGCGCGATAGTCTCCCGAAGTCTCATCTTCGATCCAGGCCGCGAGGGTTCGCTTGTACCTAACATCGAGACAGAGATTGTGGAATCACATCGTTCTTGAAGCAGAGACGGTCCCAAACCCTCACCTTCGATAAAAAACAGTTTTGATGGTTTTCATAATCGGTTGAGGCGCCCGATAGACCACTGCGAGGCGAGAAAGCTTCTCCTCTTTGTGGCCAAGACCTTTCATTGAGTCATAGAAATCCTCTGCATGGACGACGTTACTGGAATTGCACTAACACAACAGATGGCACTTCTCACCAGCAACGAAGTCCTCCTTCTCATACGTGACAGACTTGACGAGTCGACGCATCGCTGCGCTGAGACTGAACGAGAGCTCCATGGCTCCAAATTCGCTTTCCACGACGTGAAGGAAGCTCTTCCCGTGGGTGCGCTCGTAAGCCTCGAATACAAGCTTGAGGTGCGACGATGAGCTTTTGGAAAATATCCATAGTGGGACAAGTGCAACCTATCGAAACATGTCTTGATCAACAGAGAACTTACCGAGATGTCAAGATGTCGATGAAGACTCTTTCGTCCGTCCCAAGCTTCGCCTCTCCAGCGATATATAGGGCTTCCACATCCGCCATTACATCTGCGGTTCCACGTTGTCGGCGACCCTTTAATGCACAAGAGACTGAAATTTAGTGGGAAGTTCCATAACCTTCGTAGACAAGAACAGTACTACCTCCAGAACTTTGCCGAATAGATATCCCAGGTTCGAAGTATCCTTCAACACCTTGGCCACCAGTGATTTCTTGTACGTTCTTTGGTACATCTCCTTGAGCGCTTCAATCTCATCGTTCGATTTTCCGATGAGTATCTGGGACAAAAGGATCATTTGTACGTGTCGCCGCCACAGACACACACAAAAAAAAAAGTTGACTTACATCGACAAGGGTATCTTTGTCAAAACCCCAACCTCCATACACTGGCGTAGGACCTCAAGTCAAGTCATGCGGGACAACGCTCGATCTGCACAACTTACAAGCATCATGCAAGCACCTGACCTCGTGCTCCAGCGGTGTATATGTCAGAGACTCCAGCACCTTGCCAAACATCCCAGACACTCGAGGCGGCCTCACGTATGCATTGATACTTGACTGGTAGGTGCCAGTAAAAGCCTTCGCGAGCAAATACAACTCGTCCGGGGGGAGGAATGTGAGCGCCTGTACCGCTTTAATGTTCTCCCGTCTCTCGATCCCCTCGTGAAGCTGCCTTGCCAGCGCGAAATAGGCTTGATGCTCTGCATTGTGATGGGCGGTGGCATCTTGCGGTCGACTGGTACTTGCGGCTGTTTTCGAAGTTGCTTGTGATTCAGATGTTCGTGTACTGTCAACCGATTTGGTCGGCGATGGTGAACGGCTGGACGAAGGAGGAGGGCGGCGCGAACTCGTCCGAATCGGTGGGATCGGTCGTTGACCTTCGGCGATGGGACTCGCACTTTTCAGCTTTCCAGCACCGCCATGCCAAGGTTCCGATTGGAAACCATGTGGCGTCAACGTATAATCGAGCTTGGCAGTGCGAGATGGAGACAGGCTCCGATCACGCGGCTCGTGCAAAGCAGGGGGTGGCAACTGGGCAGCTTCAACAACCGCCTGCGCATCAGCTGGTGCAGTGATCCCGTTGGATGTGGATTTCACGGCAGTTGGAAGTGGATGTTTTCCCACTGGCTCGGGGAGGGGTTTGGAATTTGAACTCGTAGATGCTGCTGATTGGGTACCACTTTCAGGGTATGATGGGATGAGCAGTGTTGCGTAGTCGAGAGAGCTGGCTGTCTGAGGTTCTTGGAGGGGAGCCATTTGATCGCTTTGTAATTCTACAGTTTCGTGGTACCTGGCAGGATAAGTTGGACCAAGGACACTCGTCTCGTTGTCGTGTTGTTGACCTATGTGATTTCCATCTGCCTTGCCAGCAATACTACTTTCAGCGAAGCTGGAACCGTTTTCAAACTTCTGTGAGGATGGAACTGATCCGAGCATTGCCCCTGAAGCCAGTGTCGTCGCGCTTCCCGAATGCTCGTCATACGGGAGTCCGTGCATGTGTTCTTGTTCACTGCTGGGTAGAGATTCGTTCTGCCCTGCGTTTGTGATGGATGAATGGTTTGCGATATTTGACGTTTCTGCATGAGCTTGAGCTTGTGTTAAATGGACCAGTGGACCGGGAGACCCGACAGCAATGAGGGACTTCGTCGGAGTATCGGAATAGATGTCGATAGGTTTCTCTGCTACCACATTAGTTCGCTGAAAGCAAAGGGTGAGAATCGTTTTTTCATGGAAGCTCGGCATACGAGAAGCTTATTTACCAACGATCCATCGTCACAGTATCCGGCGTCCCCTTGAGAAGTACCAGAAGCTATTTTGAGCCCCGACATGCTATCAGAACGCAAGTAAGAAGGTTTTGAAGGCACAGAAGGAACAACGGGAGGCAAAACCACAGTGCTGTGGGACTGAGGTTGCGTGGGCTCCTCATTGCTCACACCACTACCAGGGATCGGGCTGGTATAGAGTGACGCTGTTTGTGGCACAGGTTGCATTGTGGCATGAAAAGTGGCATCCTCCTGTTTCTTCCCCGCTCCCTCATAGAGGTCTTCAACCGAAGGCGGAGTCCGCGTTCGCGGTGGTGTAAGTCGCACCGGGGCATAAAGAGTGATATCCTCCTGGTCCCTCCCTGCTGAATCATGGAAGTCTTCAACCGAAGGCGGCGTCCGCGGTCGTGCACCTGCAACCATGTACTCAATGTCGTCCCTCGGACCCAAATAATCGTCACTATGCGGAGCGGGAGCTGATGCCACGGAGGATGCCCTTGAGAGGCCCTTGAACTCGTCTGAATCAACAGGATACGTCACCATGGACTTGGTGGAATGCGAACGCAATGGGGCAGTGCTCTGCCCGGGTACATGATGAATGCCCCCGTCTTCGCTGGGAGATTGCAAGGTTGACCCGAAAGCCAGTCGAGGGCTCAATGGTTCCTGTGGCGATGCCCGACTCGGTCTACGTTTCGTGGACCTGAATTGGTGCGTTCGACGGATTCCGGACGCGGCAGGGCGAACGACTTCTTCCGAAGATTCCGGGTTCGGTGTCTCCAGCTTGACTTGCTCAGGCGGTATGACTTGGTTCGACGGAGCGGGCATTCGGGATCCAAGTCCCACGCGATCCGGATACGAAACCGAGTCAGAGCGCCGTTCCACGTTCTCAGGACGAACTGATGATTGCGCTACAATCACCGGGCGAGCAATTCGATTGGAGTCTGTGCGCTTCTGCTCCAGATCGTCACGATTTCCGTAGCTGTGTGCGTTCGAAACCGTCGTTGGGGGCGGGGGCACCATTGGTGGGATAATCTCGGTGATAACTCTTTGCGGAGGAGGGCTCGCCATCGCGTTGGCCTTGCCCGAGTGTTTCTGGACGGGCGCTGCATACGTGACGGCGACCGCTGAGTTCGAATGCAGTGTTTGCCCGTTCGAGTGGGGAGGTGTACTGCGGTGCTTGTGAGCCTGAGCGTTTCGGTCCGCAAGCGGCGGTGTCCGAGGGCGCGTTCCAGCGACCATGTACTCAATGTGCGCCGACGGTCCCAAATACTCATCGTGGTCGTGGACGACAAGAGGCGGGGTCGGTGTGCGCGACACAAGGCGGTAAGCAGCGGGGTACGTGACGTCGGATGTGTCCGACTGCACGTCGTCGTCCAGGGCGGGTTGATGTCGAGCAGGTGGCGGGACCATGGGTGGAATGATTTCCGTGACAACTTTCATGGGCGCGTGTTGCGGGTGTGCCGTCTTGTGCGATGACGTGACGGGAGCCGCGTACACGATTGGCGCTGCTCCTGCTCCTGCTCCTGCGTCTTTCATAACGGCAGTCGACTTCCCCCCCACAGCGTGCTGCGAGGCCACACGCTGCTTAGGTTTTACAGTTCCGCCGGGCGGGGGCGGCGTGCGGGGCCGAGTTCCCGCAACCATGTACTCGATGTGTCCCGACGGTCCCAGATGGTCGTCGTGCTCATCGTGCACGGGCGGGGGGGTCGGCGTCCGCGCCACGACTCTGTATCCGGCGGGGTAGGTCACGACCGAGTGCACCGAGTGCGTGTCGTCGTCTTCCTCTTCTATGGTTGGGCCGGGGAGGGGCGGGATGACCTCGGTGTGGACGACGTCGCGAGCGTGGTGAACAGGCTCGGGAATCACCTCAGTGATTGTTCGGCCGTCGTGCGGGTAGGTGGCAGTGGAGGGCTTCCTGGAAAGTGTGACAGGGGCGGGGGCGGGCGTGGCGTCGATGAGGGCCAGCGTTGCCGGCGGGGGAAGGTAGACGGGGTCGATTGGGGTGTGCAGTGGTGGCGTGAGGACGTAGTTGTTTTGATTCGTGAGCGCTGCGGGAGAGGCAGAAGGAAGGTTCAGGGAAGGGGAAGATTTTGGCAACAAGAACGGGGGCTCACGGTCTGTGCAGATGGGCATTTTGGGGTCGCAGAGCCCTGTGAGAGAGTGCCACACAGGGTTGGTTTCCGAAATAAAGAGAAGCGTTCAAAGCAGTGTGTCTCACATTGGCCGTCCGCAATGTACTTGTACTGTAGATCAAAGAGTTGAAGTCAGTGTGGTGGTTTCTCCCGTGCCAACTGTCCTGCACGGCTCACCTCAATTCTCGCTCCCCACGGCAACTCTACACGGGTGAAAAAAATCGGTCCTCTGTCCGCAAACACCCTCTTCTCCATCGTGACAGACTCGGACCATTGGTCGAACCAGCCAGTGACAACCACCTTCAACGCGTCGAACGGCGGGGCGTACACAAAGGTGTGCGTGAAGGACTCGGGCGCAATGTCGGCGGGGTCGGCGGTGAAGGGCGTTTCGAGGAGGTTATTGAGGCCGCCGAAGGCTGCCAAACGGTGGTAGTTGGAAGATTCACCCTCACGAGGAAGGAGAGAGACCAAGGCTCACCGGCTGGAACAACGGGTTTCGTGTAGTCGACTTGCCAATCGCCATCGATAATGAACTTGTACTGTCATGGACCCCCGTTCGGTTGTTGTCGGCAACCAAAATATTGAGACCGTCAAGCTTCCACACCAACACTACCTGACGGCCCGCTCTCACCTCAAGGCGCGATCCCAGGGGCACTGGCACTTTCGTCTTGAAGACGAGGCCCATCCTGTCGTCCAGAGCCCTCTCCATCCTGAGCGAGCGTTGCCAGCGGTCCATCGTTCCCGTCAAAGTCACCTCGGCGGGGAGGCCGTGGCCCTTGGGCTCGAAAATGAACTCGTGCTGCATGTGGCGGTGGTGGAAAGATGCCATCGTGAAGAGAGGGGGAGGTCAATAAGGTTGGTGATTCATGTGATGTGCTCCAGTCGGTCTGTTTGGTAACCAGAACTGAACTTCGGGCAGCGGGCAAGCCCCGCAAAACCCTCCGAACCTTGAACAGGAACATTTATATTTCTGATTTCCGTCAATTTAAGCTGTGCAGCTGACGAAGCGTACTTGGGGATAGTCAACGTGGGGGAAGCGGGCGGGGAAGCAAGTAAACTCTGTGGAAACAATGCGACAGCACGTGAGATGGCAAGCAAACTTTGCTCCTCGATGATATGGGGCGGCAGCCGAGAATTAAGGTTGAACGAACACCTTCATGCCTAATACACGATTGCGTTGAGACGGCAAGCTTGGGCAATATTGCAGGGAATTTCTATGGGTCCAACTCATCGATTTATTCTCTGCAATCCCCGGCAGATGTCTGGCTGTGACGTCATAGGAAGACTGGTGCCCGTCAGCATCAGTGGGGATCATCCACGTCCTCCGATTAGCGATCGGACGAGCCACGACAAAATAAAATGCGATGATTTTAGCTGCAACTGGCGATGGAATCGAGCGTGGAGCGACGAGTTGATTAGAGTGTGGCTGTGCTACATCTGTTCCAAATTTGGGTTTTGAGTGGCGCACGAGTGCGTCCCTTTTCATCCCCCCATCGCCGGCAAATCTCTCTTTTCAGCCTGTGCAGCAAATCGACGGAAGCCGGACAGAGCGGACTGCGGTGGATTTCGAGAGACAGCGGCAGCGAAAGGAAAGTGTAGACTACACTTTGGTGGAACGTTCGAACTCGGCGGAGGAGGAGAAACCACCTTGTCAACTAAGCGATACAAGGTGAGAGTGACGGGCGAAACGGCGAAGGCGGACTGGATGGAAAGAGAATGGGACGATGGATTGGGCGGGCGGACGGGTGTGACGGCGTGACTTCAGGTCAGGCGACCTTAGCGACACGAGGGTGGCGAAGGCTCCATAGGAGCACGGCGAATTCCCGGAGGACGACGAAAGAAATAAGATGTGTTGAACTGTAGTTGGTGCCCGGAGGACTTACTTCGCCTGACGGCCCGCGCTGGACGCACTGATTGAGTATCAGGGCTGGAGAGTCATCAAGTCCCCACGATTGGAAGCGATAAACCGAGTGCTGCCCCTGTCGGCTTTCGTCGCACAAGATGGCCGAGTGAACGAGACGACAAAGGGACGCGACGCCAAAGTGATATTTCGGATTGGCAACTGAGCAAGACCTCAAAAAACGAGACGTCACAGGAATATATCGGACTGCTAAGTGAACGAGACGGCAAGGAGACAAGACAACAAATTGGTACCTCGGATTGCCAAGTGAACGAGTCTACAGGGACACGAGACGATAAAGGAGGTATCTCGGAAATGCTTCCGGGTTCGCCATCTTTCACAAATCTGTCTTGGAACCTTCCCTCCCGAGCCCACGGACGCAATCTCTCGCACATCTGACATTCCCCTTCCTTCCCTCCCTCGCGCCTTTTTCTTAGACTTCCACATAATACCCCCCCGGACAATGGCGGCCCCACAACGGTCACCGACCTCACCCACGGTCCCGCAGCACCATGTCCAGCTCACCAATGACGACATGGCGATGCACTCGCGCACCTTCTTCGAGCACTCCCAATCGCACCTCAACCCGCTCCGCGCGCCCGAGTTCCGCCTGGACTCCACCCACGGCCCGCCCTCAAACCTCAACGCCCAGTACTACCCGCGCGGACCTCCGCCTCCTCTGCCCCCCTCGGCGGGCGGCGGCGGCGGGCAGCAGCAACGCCAACAGCAACAGATCGGCGTGCCCCAAGCCCCGGGTGCGTCCTCTTCAGCAGCATCTGCAGTCCCGCTCACGGTCACGGTGCACCCCGCAACCCCCTCAACGCCATCCGTGCCCCCCATCTCCCCCGTATCCCCCTCGGCGCAACTCCGCCCCGCGGCCTCGTTCTCCTCGCTGAACCCCCCGACCTCGTACGCCATCAACAACCACACCGCCATCCCCATGCAGACCTTTTCCTCCACGTCCTCCGCATCCTCATACTCTCCCGTGCCCTCCGCGTTCTCGCCGGCCCCGTCCGGGTTCTCGCCCGTCCCGCAGGGCACGTCCCCTGCACTTCAAGTACCCCAGCCCGCCATGGCTCCCCCTCAGAACCCCGGGGCCCGCTCCCCGATGTTTGGCGCAATCTTCCAGCGTGGACCGTCGCCATCCCCCTCCCCGGCGGGATCGTACTCGAGCTTGCCCAGGTCGGACATGCAGCTCATACCAAAGGGTGTGGGCGATGGCGGCTCTCCGCAGCCACGGGGGCCGAGGAGGAGGAGGACACGAAGAAGCAAGATCTCGTGGGGCGTTGCCATTATGGTTACCGTCGGTGAGTCCCGTCAACCTCTTTTTGTTTTCTCTCCGATGCCCTTCCAATGACACACTAACCACTGACCACCGACCACCGACCGACATTTTTACCCCATTCAGGCCTCCTCTTCATCGGCGGCGCAGTGACCGGCGCAGTTTTCTACGTGATCACCTCCACCCGCGGAACCACGCCCGCCACCGCGCCCGGATCCACCGCATCCGTGCTGGGCTCCTCCGCCATCGCGCCGATCGTGTCCCTCGCCGTACCTCCCGTCGTCGCACCTGTCTCTGTCCCCATGACGACGGCGAACCCGCAGCCCCTCCCCCCGCCCGGTCCGCGAGGTGTCAACCCAGTGACGCTCCCGGCGACGGGGGTGATTCTCGGAGCCCACCTCGACTTCGCCACTGACACCCCGGGGGCGTTCAACGCCCGCCTTGCGCTTCCGGGCGGAAACGTAACGACCTTCATGGCCTTCATCACCTTCCCCATCACGGACTTCCAGGGCACGCTCGACTACATCTTCAACACCGTCGTGGCCACCATGCCGCGCGGGGGTATCCTCATTCTGTCCGTCGAGCCCACCGCGGGCCTCGGCTCTGTCACCGCTGCGTCCGCGGCTGACCTCGCCGAGGTGTGCCGCAGGGTCAATGCTGCGGGTACGGCCGTGCTTGTGCGTTTTGCACACGAGATGAACGGTGGATGGTACATATGGGGCGGAAAGCCCACGGCGTACAAGACCGCGTACCGCGTCGTGGCGGATGCGGTGCACGGATCGGCAACGAGGACGGGCATGCTTTGGTGAGTGATTTTGGTGTTCTGCGTATTTGTACCAGCTTGCTTAACTTTTTCTTTCTTATCTCGCTCCAGGTCCCCCAACAACGCGCTATCATACCCGTGGACTGGCGGTGCTTATTTCCCGCAACCAGGGTCAACCGACTACACATCGTTGGATACGAACGGCGATGGGACGGTGACCGCCGCGGACGACCCGTTCACTCCGTACTGGCCCGGTGACGAGTATGTGGACTTTGTGGGAACAAGTTTGTTCTTCTTGGGGTTGAGCTTCCCATGTGAGTGCCGGCAAACCGCGGTGTCGTGAAGGGAGTCCTGTATGACACTATATCTTGGCCAGACGGCGCAAACAACGATGCCCCGGCGGGCTATTACGAGAACATTCTCATCGGGACGAACTTCAACACTCTGGTGAACAACCCCATCCAGAACCTGTACACGTTCACGACGACGCACAACAAGCCCTTTGTTATCGCCGAGACTGGCATTTTCCACAACCCCAACGAAACTACGGGTGCCACCAATCTCGAGCAGAAGCAGTCGTGGTGGAGACAAGTGTTCACCAACACTTTCTTGAGCAGGTATCCCATGATTAGGGTGCTCAATTTGTTTGAGGTTGCAACGCCGCAAACTGGTATGTACAAACAGCACCTAATGCGTTTTGCAGAACTCAGGGTGCTGACTACTCTCCTCCCCGGGTAGATTTCAATGGAACGATCATCAACTTCTCCGTCACTCGAGACACGCCCGAAATTCTTGCGGGCTTCCAAAGTGACTGGAACGGAGAAGGGTTTATCTTGTCTTCAAACATCAACTAACGCTCAGTGTTGCGGTACCGAGATATTTAATATTTTTTCTCAGCATTCATAGACTAGTAGTGTCTTTGGGAGGATTTATTCATCCTTGTCAGGGTTTTACAGGCACACGAATGTTCAGTGTTTACCGACATCAAATATAGAGAATTGTTTGGCACCATCTTTTCTTTCTTTTGTTTACGCGAGAGGGAGGTGGTCGGATGAAACCGGGGCGCGGCAGAATTGATCAGGGGCCTCAAAGTCAAACTTCTCCCGATCCGCCTTTTCCATTCGTGGGAGGTCTTGTCCAGGCGATTGCGGCAGCCACAACACCATGTCGAGCCCACCGAGAAGACGTTCCGAAGCTTCGAGAGATACTCGCACTCCTCCTCCCCCTCTTATCAACCCCTCTGGATGGGTGGACACTCTCGACTTGCGGGATGGACAGTCGGACCACTACTCAGAATCCGAGGCAACGCTGAGCGATGGCGCGGAGATGCACTTGCCGGACTGCACCTGTGGAGCTGAGGGCTGCGAGGGAGACAAGCTGGGAGGCAAGCGCGTTGACTCCGGTGGGTCACGTCTGCCAAAGGTTAAACCTTCTCGAAGCTAATGTGCGACTGTTGCATGCATTGCTGCTCTGTCGTGGACCTCGTGAAGGCGTGGGACTTGCGTTTGTCAATTCAGTTGCCCCACCTTCGCCTTCGTCGCCACGGGACTACTACTCGTCTCGATGCCATTTCCTCAGTACCGACGCCCTGGGTATGAGCCCTGCTGAAGCGTCACAGCGGAGAAACTCTTCGAGGGACGAGAAGGAAGGGTTGGAACATCCGCGGATAATGGACTACGGCGGAATTGTTATCAGTGTAGCGGACTACGAGGCGCGACCTGGAGCCGTGCCAACACGGTCGGTGTCGAGCTATGTTGAGAGAACATTGGCGGCGGCTTTGGGGACAGTACCGATTGTTTTGGCCCAACTTATCACTCTGGATGTGTTTGCAGAGGCCATGATTGTTGTACACAACAGCTAAAGATTGTATAGTTTTGCCATGTGTAGTGTACTTTGCTTCTCGTAGATTTATTCAAGTTCTCTTCATTGTGTCATTCATTGCGTAACTCCGGAACATGACAGACGCGGGATCTCTGTCATCATTCATTCCGATGGTTTCGCCGGGACTCATTGGTGCGACATTCTGTGTTTGCGGGCTTCGAGCGTTCGTGGCAAACGTTGCTTCATTCGGGTTACCGCGAAGGGTCGGCTCTGGCTTCTTGAAGGCCGTGCTTGCTTGAAGAAGACGGGAACTTGAATCGGCATTGAGAGCAGGTTGCGAAGACTTCTTGCAGCACTTCACAATCAAATAGGTGAAGACAATAACGTAGCTGCGTGGAACAGGAAAGCGAATTTGCTCAACTGCGACAACGTACAGACTTGACTGAAAACTCACAATATGACCAAGGCTCCTCCCAACGCAATCAACGTTATATGCCACGGTGCCAATCGTGTACATATCGCGACCGCAACCTTGGATGCGCATGTGAGTGGTTCTACCCCACTTGGATTGCCGCTCCACCACCCGTCATAAGCAACCATGCGCACAGCTCCACACCCAGTGGCGTTATCGATCTTTCTCCGAATGGCCAGTTGAAACTTGACGCTGGAGGACGATGCCTTGGAGGTTGGGGAAACCATCAAAGCACTTCCATTGAAGTCCGAGGGAGGATCAACACAGACACTCTGGAGATCAGAAGTGGCGTCCCGTGCTGTTATAGAGTAGAAGTACGCGGTGGCGTCTCCAACGGTGAGGGGACTTGACGCGTCCACGAGACTGACGTTCAACAAATACCCAGCGTCCGGTCGATCTGCAGGGCGCGCGAAAGTTGTTGTTGCTTGTACGGAGGCAGCGTTCGAGCAACCATCAAACTCCAAGAACCCGCACGAAGCTGGCGAGTAGAAGTTGTTTTTGTTCCAAGAGGAATGCAAAAGGAAAGGGGCGCAGTCATTCTCACTAAGCAAGGTCAAAACTTCAAAAGTGAGCTTCTCAATGCTCACCCCGCACAGCTACTGTCACAGTCGTATTCCACCCATTGAAAGCTGGCTGGGAGGAATTGGCAGTCAACCGGACCGTTGCCGGCAGAGCACTTGGAGTGGCTAAAACTCCGTAAATAGGTATAGTGTATATGGATCCGTCCCGTATTTGAATGGATGGGACGGTCGTCAAGTGCGCGACCGCGTATGCATCAGTCGGGGTTACGACAATGGATAAGTCTCCTGATGGAGCAGTTAGAGCCCGTATTGTGAGAACTGCTGAATAGAGATATTCTTGGACAGTAACGTTTTGAGTACTAAGAGCGAAGGAGCCGATGGCTGTTCATTCATGAGACGTGACATGGTTTCGTTATCGCGACATCGATTCGCGCAAGATTTCGATCACGCAACTGATATCACAGTGAACTCTCCGAGTTGCGCATATGAGAATCAATCCAGCGAGAATTCGCCATCGATGCATTGAAAGGATGTGGAGAATTCGTTTTATTGCAACACCCCGGCCAGTGAAGGTCACATTATGAAACTACAATCCATCACGCAAATGTAAAATCACTTTAAAATGTCGAGTGAATCGCAGTGGCTTTGTTCGGAGCTCCCCGGAGCGATTTGTACTCTGCCATTCTCCGTTCGACCTCTGGACGGAAGTGACGCTACGGAATATTGAGAAAGTAACATTGATACCCCGTTAAAATTATCAAGATCGGATGGTGAGAACTTACCATGAGACCTTGAATAGGCCATGCGGCGGCATCTCCGAGAGCACAAATCGTGTGTCCCTCGATTTGCTTGCCGATTTCGAGAAGCTGGTCGATTTCCTCGGGAGTCCCATTTCCGGTCTCAAACCTCTCCATCATGGACGCCATCCAGCTCGTTCCTATGAATTGGGGTTTCAGAACAAAGCCTATCGTTCTCGTTAGATCCGAAGCACTCACCCTCGCGGCAAGGAGTGCATTGGCCGCAACTTTCGTGCTTGTAGAAGAGAGCGTACCGAGAAATGACCTTCACAATGTCGACCGACTTGTCCATGACGAGGATGGCACCTGTACCAAGACCAGACTTGTTGTCGACGAGTGAGTCGTAGTCCATCAGAACCTAGAATGGGGGAAAAGGAGTCGCAGACTAAAGTCATCGCCAAGAGGCTGAAGGGCACCCACGTTCTCAGCAACGTTCTTGGGAATAAGTGGAACGGAAGATCCGCCTGGAATGATGGCGAGAAGGTTGTCCCAGCCGCCACGGACACCACCTCCGTGCTTCTCAATCAACTCCCTGAGAGGCATCGACATTTCCTCTTCGACTACGCATGGCGTGTTCACGTGACCCGAGATGGCGAACAACTTGGTACCCCGGTTACGATCCCGGCCGAAGCTGGCGAACCAAGCTCCACCCCTGCGCAGGATTTCAGGAGCAGCCGCGATAGTCTCAACGTTGTTCACGGTAGTCGGGCAACCGAATACACCAACATCGGCGGGGAATGGAGGCTTTAAGCGAGGCTTCCCTTGCTTTCCCTCGAGGGATTCGATAAGCGCTGTCTCCTCCCCGCAGATGTAAGCACCAGCTCCTGGGTGGACGAAGACGTCAAAGTCCCATCCCGATCCGCAGGCGTTCTTGCCAATGAATCCGGCTTTGTACGCCTCATTGATGGCATACTGGAGATTAGCAATCTCGTTGTAGAACTCGCCCCGCACGTAAATCCAAGCTGCATTAGCTTGCATTGTATATCCAGCGATGAGGCAGCCTTCAATGAGTTTGTGTGGGTCGTGCCTCAGAATCTCGCGATCCTTGAGTGGAGAAGGCGGATCGCACTGATGACAAAGGCCCAAGGGCATACAGAAAACGCGCACATCACTATACCTTGCATGTTTGCGGCTCCCCTTCATCGGCGTTTACCACAAGGTAACGTGGACGCCCGTCAAGTGGTTTGTTCATAAAACTCCACTTTAGCCCCGTTGGAAAGCCAGCACCACCACGGCCTCTCATCCCAGATGCTTTCATCTCATTGATGATCCAGTCTTTGCCCTTGCCAAGGATGTCTTTCGTCCGGTACCAGTCGCCGCGTCGCATAGCACCTTTGAGAGTCCAGTCGAAGTTCCCGTACAAATTTGTGAAAATGCGGTCCTGGTCTGGCAAGTTTCCGTGAGTCTTCTTTGGAGGCTCCGCAGCTGTCGCCATCTTTCTGCAGGCCGTTGTGACGGCCGGAATGGTCGCTGCGACACTGCGTGCCAACAAGGTCGGAACACGTACGACTTGCGGGACGAGGGAGTGAGATAATGCCGACATGACGTTTCGACGATGTTTCTTGATGGTGTGGTGGAATGTCCGTCTGTGAGTCACATTTGGGCAAAGTGGTGTCAGACACACTTGGAAAACACATCGTCGGACGGGGGATCGCCCAAGATGGAGTAGATATCTCACTCTGCTATCCAATGGAACGTGAACGAAGGGGCAGATTGGAATCGGAGGACGAAACGTTCGACAGAAACAGTCTAGAAATGTGGCTACAGTTTAATTTTTAAACTAATGTACACCACTGAGACTCCTAAGGCGCAACAACAAACATGATGAATTGAGATCGAACATGCTAAAAGATGTGTTCGAGACGCAGGAATGTGGAGTCATTGTTGCGGACAATCTTGGTCACGATTTCCGTGTTAACCTTCAGCGTTTCCGCAGTGGCAACCATAACCCGAATTGAGAATACGCGAAGCGCGTCGTTGATAGACAGGGTTCCGATTGAAGAGTCTTTGCGCCCCGTGAAGGGGAACACGTCAGGACCTCGCTGGCATTGTGTATTGATGTTTACGCGAGCGACTTGATACGTCAAACTGTCAATGAGTCTTGACAGTTCTGGAAAGCGGTATCGTAAGCTCGCTCCATCCAGGGGAAATGTGCACGCTCACCTTTAGGGTCTTTACCGAATATCGCCGCCTGCTGGCCGTACTTAGACTTGTGGAAGTATTCTTCCACTTCTGAGATACTCGAAAATGAGGCGACTGGAACCAGAGGGCCAAACTGAACATTTTGCACTCAGGTCAAAAAAGGGCTCCGAAACACATCTCCATCTCCACTCATCGAACCTGCTCTTCTTGCATCACTCGCATATGTTCGTTGCAGGGAAATAGTATAGGAGGGGTTATGAGGGTGCGATCAAACTTTCCGCCCTTTGGGTTCACAACTGTTCGTTCCTTCACTCAGTGCAGCACACACAATCTGTCAAGACGGGGGACACACACTCTTTGCACCCTTTGCAATGGCGTCGTCCATCAATTGGTGAATGTAATTCGGTTTGTTCTCTTCTGGGAGTGGAGTGATCTAAGAGTCACGACACAGTGTTCAAAATTACCAAATAGTCCGAGAGTAGGGACGTACGTACTTTCACGTCTTTCATCCACGGCACTCCTAGTTTCATCGAGTCTACAGATGTCGCAAACTTGTCCAAGAAAGGTTTCGCAATGGACTCGTGCACAAAGATTACCTGGAGAAAGAAAAACACGACAGCTTTGACTTAGAACCCGAAGCACGTCGATATTCGCTCACTTTAATAGCAGTGCAGCGCTGTCCATTGTAGCTCAGACTGCCCAGAACGCACTCAGAAACGGCGACATCCAAGTCCGCGTCTGGTAGTATAATGGCAGGGTTTTTGGCTTCCAGCCCGAGACACATACGCAACTTGTGCGGTGCCGGGTGCGCCTTCACAAGTGCATCAGCCCTTTGATGAAGATGAGTTGCCATTTATGAGGATTTGGAGGATTGTTCTATGCCGTTACTCACGCGTTTGTTGAGCCGATGAAGGCGAAACAGTCAATCTTCCCACTGAGAGGCAGTCACAGAGTGGTAAGACTCATTTTGGGAACTTTGTCTCGCGCTTACCTCGCCATGATCGGAGGCAACGTTTCGCGGCCCGTACCAGGAAGAACGTTCACTACGCCTTTGGGGAACACGTCGCGGAAGATTTCAAAAGTGGGGACGTGACAGAGGACGCCAACTCTTGGGAGTTTCATGACCACTGTATTCCCCATAATAAGGGCGGGGATCAAAGTCGCGCTAAATGCGAAATTGGTTGTTTGGCGCAACGGATTGGAAGAAGGAGTGACCCACTAGGTTTCATTGAACGGATAGTTAAAGGGCCCTGTTGCATCGTTAAGAGACGGTGCAATGAGGGTAGGAAATCCTATTTACCTGAGCAAAGAACCACACCAAGTGCTCGCCTTCTTATCTGAGCAACTGTTCCACCATCCTCGATGAAGGCGTTGTCCTTGTTTTCCAGAGACTTCAGTGCTTCGACAGTTTTTTCCACGTACTGGTGGGAGTTTGGTCCATAACGGTTCAATGAACTGACCGAATGAAAAAAGGTAAAACCCACTTCGATTGTGCGGTCCACCTCCTTTTGCGAATCCTTTTGGGTTTTGCAGATTTCCCACACTAATTCGGTCAGTTTGGTGAGGTGAGAACGGATGGAGCCTCAGTGAAGAACGTACTGATCAATTCAATAATTTCATCTCGTTTTTCCTTCAGTTTGTTCACAAACTTGGACACGACGTCGATGCGCTGAGCTGTTGTCATACTGGGCCACTCTCCATGACCATAGTTGTAAGCTTTGTGGGCCGAATCGAGTATTTCGAGGGCATCCTTGCCCGACAGAAGTGGACTTAAAAATTACCGGAGATCGACTCATTCAGACCATGAAACGGAACCAAAATATACCCACTAAGTGCCAAGCTTGATCTTCTCACTCGAGCCCCGATAGCGAATGGGAGAGAAAACGTCCGAGACGGGCCCGTTCCATTCACGCAGAATTCCTGTCATAAAAACACAAACTATGAGGGATGGTTCGAGGAAGTGAAATTGCCGAATATAGTACCGTTGATCAAATACTTTTCCAATGGCTGTTGGTGTGTTTCACAGTCATGCAACCATCAACGGCGAAGTAGTGGACTTCTCTCACTCGATAGGGAGGCTTAGGCTGCGTCGCGTCTGCTTTGTCAAGGAAGCACCCATCGAGCTCGAACTCAGAAGCGTCTGCAGGATGCAAATCATGTCCATTCATTGCGATTGCGGTGATTTGCTGTGGTCAGTTCTCCTGCGGCCCATCTTTTCACCATCACTCCGCACGTGTTATTTTCCAACATGAAAACTACTCGGGACAACGCTTTTAACCTTATCGTTGCTATAGGAAAGATCTCGCGGAACGTCCACTCCACGAATCGGATCATATGTGTTATTTCTCAAATATAAAGTCGCCGCCCTTAGGGAAATTCGCTCCTACATATTCGAGGACGAGACTAGTTATGTCACCTGAAGCCTTACAAAGATGACTTGACGAACCAGTGCTTTTGCATCTTCTTCTTCAAGACCAGGTCCGTGAATGCTCAAGGTGACGGGGTTGTATTGCGGTCTGCGATTGAATTCAATTGCACTCAACGTGGGATCAATGAAGCGATGAGTCCCACCTATCAACAAGAGCATTTTGCCTCTCAGCCTTCCGCCGAGAGATGTCAAGCTCCTTTTGCCTCTCGCTTGCCATTTTGTCCCATCGCTCGCGATCTCTCCTAGTATAATACTCCCTGAACAAGAAGATCCACTGATCAACACCCGATCCCATAACAGAGATTGATTCTTCACACCTCTTGAAAGCGATCCGACTCATCTTTCGCTGCTTGTCTTCGTCCGGCGTTCCTTGCTTGGAAGCGTCCTCCACAGGAGAGGCCGCGGATCCGGATGGAACACGTCCTTTGACATTATGAGAATCCAAGCGCATCATGCCGAATTATACAAGAGACGTGGATGGGAAGGGGGAAGTGTGATGAGAATGAAGTAATTTAAAACTCTCACACTTCGTTTACGTACGCAATTACAATTGTATAGCCTTTGCCTGAGTTTAACGGAAAGTTGTCCGTAGAAATTTATTCCATGAGGCTTCATAAAGTACATGTCATTTGATTGAGGAGGCAACTGAACGGCATTGATTCAACCTGTGGATCCGACGATATATCCATCAGACCGGATAGCATCAAACGCATCCGCATTTTCTGGTACTCGTTGAAGGGGCGTGCCCATCCTCTTTGCCCCCTTGCGCAACATGTCCTCGAGACAGAGGATTCCTACCATACAGCTGCCCCCGGCGTTGGACAGGCGCTACAAGATTAACCGAGAGCTTGGACAAGGAGCGTATGGAATCGTATGGTACGTCGTCTTTGTTGCGGTCACGGACAAACAACGGATTCTGAACCCCGTTTATTGCCCGCGATTGGGCGCGCCGGCCACCCTCCATCACACTTTCCAGCTCTGCTCGGGACCTTGAGACGAATCAAGAGGTTGCCATCAAAAAGGTGACCAAGATTTTCGACAAACAGATTCTTGCCAAAAGAGCACTGCGGGAATTGAAGCTCTTAAAGCATTTCAATGGCCACGAGAACGTAAGCGAGACGTGTTTTCGTGAGATTTCTTTCGAAAAAGTCTTATTTTGCCGGGGCATCAGATCACCTGCATCATGGACATGGACATCGCTGATTACAACAACTTCAACGAAGTCTACATTATCGAGGAGCTCATGGAAGCGGACCTTCACCAAATCATTCGCTCTGAACAGCCTCTGACCGACGCGCACTATCAGTATTTCATCTATCAGATCTGCCGCGGGTTGAAGTACATCCACTCGGCAAATGTTCTCCACCGAGACTTGAAGCCGGGAAACCTACTCGTAAATGCAGACTGCGAGCTGAAGGCGAGTAACTTCGCGGGAAGACTCGTTAAACTCCATCGTATCACGTGGTTTCAATCTTAGATTTGCGACTTTGGACTTGCCCGTGGTTTCTCTGACCACCCAGAAGCTAACGCAGGATTTATGACAGAGTACGTTGCCACAAGATGGTACAGAGCGCCAGAAATCATGCTCTCGTTCCGCTCCTACACTAAAGCCAGTGAGTGGAAACTTTTGGTTGTATCGAACACTGAAACTGGATTATATGATGCCACACCAGTTGACATGTGGTCTGTTGGATGTATCTTCGCCGAGCTGCTTGGTGGCAAGCCCCTTTTCAAGGGCCGCGATTACGTGGATCAATTGAATCAGATCCTCCACATCTTGGGGACCCCAGACGATGAAACTCTCCGTCGGATTGGCAGTGACAGGGTAAGTCAACAATATTCTTACTGTCGTTGCTGGCGACTTTGTGCTTATACCCGCAATTCACGTTCTCTTCCAGGCTCTTTTGTACATTCGGAGTCTTGAGCGCATGCCGAAAATTCCCTTCAGCCACCTCTTTCCCCGAGCGGACCCACAAGGTATGTTTATACCTTCTTCCTCGCTCGTCCTGTCGTCTCACCTTGCCATGGTGTTCGTGAACTTGGAAAAACGGATTAGCTTTGGATTTGTTAGAAAAGCTGCTGAAGTTCGACCCTGCCGCTCGAATCACCGTCGAGGATGCCCTCTCGCACCCGTATTTGAGCGCTTACCACGACCCAGAGGATGAACCCGTCCACAATCGGTCGTTTGACTTCTCATTCGAATCAGTCAATGATATGCTCCAGATGAAAGGTTCGCACCCTCCTTCGTTTCACTTGATGGAAGATTGGAAGCTGATTAAAATTCCCGGAACACGCAATCGTCAGTTATGATTGCCAACGAAGTCATCGAGTTCAAACGAGAACAACACCGCCAAACCTTCCAGCTTCTGCCCAGACCACCAGAGGCGTAAGTGGAATTCTCGTTCTTTGATTGCGTACACGAGTAAATGCTCTTCTTTTCAGTCTTCCTGGACCATCTCGCAACCAGGTCAGACGGGTGGACCGCGACGATCGGGACGAAAGCCCCACGAACGCCATGGATCTCGACGATGAATTAGCGAGACGAGGGTATCATGCCACACATCGTTAATCTTGTAACTAAAAATATAAATCCAGCTTTCTTTGTATGAATCCCGGCCGGCGGTCAGTGTCGCAACCTTTGGAACCTTGGATGCGAGAATCGAACTTCGTGCTGCTCTTCGGCGCAGCATTGGCTGCTCATTGGATTGCGATCAATCATGTCGTCCCGGAGCCCTACATGGTGAGACGAATCGATTCACTGCATGGTGGCAATCCATCGTTACGATCCCTTGCCTTTTCCACGACAAGGATGAAATCTTTCACGTGAATCAAGCACAGCACTACTGCGCTGGAGATTGGAGCTACTGGGACCCGAAATTGACGACTCCTCCAGGACTGTGAGCTTCGAACACCGCAGCAGTTCAAGTGCACATCTTTACACCAGGAACTTGATTCAAAACGATAGATACCTGGGACCCGCGGCCCTCTCGTTGGTGTTCAAAACCTTTGGATTTACTTCAATCGAGATATGCTCGACAGCGGGCCTGCGAGCATTAAACGCCGTCCTGGCACTCGCACTCCTCCTCGCCACCGAATCTCTCATCGCCCACTTCCAATCATCCTACGAGCTCAAAAACAAAACGCGCTCCACCGTCTCTGTCAGCCCCACCTTACGAGCGTTCGCGCTGTGTCTGTTCCCCGTCTCGTTCTTCTTTTCGGGCCTGTACTACACCGACACGGGGTCCATGACGTTCGTCGTGCTGTCGTACCTCTCCTCCGTACGAGGCAACCACGTTGCCAGTGCTGCAGTGAGCCGTCCCTTGCATTTTGGTGGTGTCGTCAGTGCGTGGATGAGTGATCCGCAGGGGGTGCTGCAACCCCCTACCACAGTTTTCCTTCGTCGCGACACTGTTTCGACAAACCAATATCGTCTGGGCTATTTTTGTAGGAGCTGCGAGCGTGGTTGAAGCGTTTGAGCGCCAGAGGGTATCGCGAGGTGAGTCGCTCCTCGCTGGTCGCGGGGTCATTGGGGTCTGCACCAACACATGTTGATCTTTGTTTGATTAGGACTCATGCAAGACATTGCAGACTTTGCGTCGTTTGTTGTTGGACACCCGTGGACGGTTGTTCAGCGAGCAGGACCTCACATCGCTGTCGTTGCCTCCGTCGCTCTTTACTACTTGCAAAATGACGGAGTTGCTTTGGGTGAGAAGTGCCTGTCGTGTCACCAATGCGATCAATCTCGTACGATGAAGCAGCACACGTTTTTAGGTGATAAGGACCACCACCAACTGAGCCTGCACTTTCCGCAAATCCTCTATTTCGCGCTCTTTCTTTTTGGATTCTCGATCTTCACGCTACAGCTGAAAGAGTTGCTCTGGGCGCCCCGCGCTAGGTATGTGGACGTTTCACTCCCCTAAAACGTGTGTGATGCGAGTGCGTTGTTCCTAGGAGCAACCTCCTCGCCTTTTTCATCCCGGCTTGTGTGGTTGCGACGATCTTCGTATATTTTTTCACGTGAGTTGAGTTTTCGTCGCAGAGTGCAATTTCACCACCAACAAGACGGTAAACACCTCCCACGTCGGCATTTAAGAATCGAGCACCCATTCATTCTGAGCGATAATCGCCACTACACGTTTTACATATGGAGGAGGTGGTTTCGCAAAGGGATCGTGTACAGACTCGCCCTTGTTCCGCTCTACTCCGTGTCCATCTTCACCACCTTCCTCACATTTGGTGAGCTCTGCCTGCCATGCCGATTTCTCGCCGACGTGCCTCTCACACAATGCCTCGCCCGACGACTTCCCCACCAGCGCGAAGCACGTCACCAATTCCTGCGCTTGGCTTCGCCGCCGCCGTCACGCTGACCCTTGTACCATCTCCACTTCTCGAGTTCCGTTACTTCCTGATCCCATTCCACATCTTCCACATCCACAACCACCGCGCCTCGTTGCGCCAACACGTGCTGCAGCTGGCGCTGTTCCTTGCCGTCGGCGCCGTGACCGACGCGCTGTTTCTCACGCGGACGTTCACGTGGCCGAGCGAGCCGGATGCGAGGCAGCGGTTCATGTGGTGATTGATAATGTATTGGTGTATTTTTACTGGAAAAAGAAAGATGGGAGTGCAACCCGAACGAGTGCTAGTGCTTTAAAGGGCGGAAAGTACTCGTGGGCAACAAAATCGCAGGAAAGCGACGCTTGCGAGTCCATATGATGCCGAGACAACACTCATTGCCACTTTATTTCTTTACAGTTTCGCGCAGTCGGGTCAGAGGCCGCAGCCCTCGATCGATCGCGCATCACCCCACACCACCACTCTCCACTCTTTTCCGCGCACCAATGTCCATCGCGTCCCTCTACGCCGGAATCGCGCAGTCATGGTCCTCTGCATCGTCCAGTTTTCTCGACCTCGCCGCGTCCAAGGTCGGAACGGGGACCGCGGAGTTCGGCCTCTTCATGCTGGCAACCCAGTCCACGTACCATGCCACGTTCTGGCCGCTGGTGTGTTTCGTGTGGTGGCGTGGGGGGTGGTGGTGGTCACTTTGTTCGGCGTGAAGCGGAGCGCGCTTACTCACACTAACTTGACTGCCTTCCCCCTCGGCCGGTCCGGTGACACCCTTGTTCCCCGTCACAGTGGCTAGGCCACGACGCCATCAGGCACAACCCCCGATTTGACCGGTACAAGATCCACCCCGGAGAGTGGGACACGCCCGAGATCGAGGAGCGCGCGTGGAAGCTCGTGGTCAACTACAAGTGGCCGATATACACAGCGAGGGCGTTCGCGATGCAGTATTTCTTGTTTTTTTCCAAGGGGCGTATGAGGTGAGAAAGACGTGGATGGGTGGACGCTGTACATGGGCATGGGTGTGGTGGCTAATGAGCTCCGCACTGATAGCCTCACAGCAACGTCAAGCTCGCCTCTGGTCGCACTTCGCAACCTCGCAATCGTGTACGTGACGACGGACTTTGTCAACTACTGCTGGCATATCACTTGGTAAGCGGAGCGGGTGGTGGGCGGAACACGATTGCAAAATTCTGGCGTTTTATGAGTTACGACATCCGAAAATCCGATTTGTTTCACACAGCCATAAAATCCCAGCACTCTATCAAGGCGTGCACAAGTTCCATCATCAGTACACGGTGATTGACTACAAGGCGCACCAGTTCGATCACTGGTTCGAACCACTCATTTTCTTTGTGGGAAGTGGGGTGAGTGGTGGAACTCAACTTGGACGCGGTACGCTTTTGGGCAACGGAAAAACCTCAAACTCGTGATGTAGATCGGTGTGCTCATATCTGGAATGTCGCTGCTCGAGTACCTCGCGTTCTGGCCCATCTTCACCATCGCGGACCTGGTAAATCATCAATCTTATTTGATACATAACGACAACCAAAACCGACTGATCTGCATCGCTCTCCAGCACGTGCACTGCGGGTACAGGTTTCCATACAACCCTCTCAACTTGTTAGTCGCCCCGGAGATGCACGATTGGTGAGCGCGAGGTGCCATCACCGCTGTTCTTCCGGTGGACTGAACTGTGGACTTCCCAGGCATCACTACCAGAACGTCGGTAACTACGGAAACTGGACACCCATTTGTAAGTGCGATACTTTTTTCTCAAATGGAGCGATGGCGTGAGTTGAAATGCGGTTTTCTCTCGTCACTAGGGGACTGGCTGTTCGGGACGGATAAGGCGTGGAGGGCATCGATTGAAAGGAGCAAGGAAGGGAAAGAGGGGGAGAAGGAGGAGTAGTTTAATATCGCCAGAGAATATTGGAATAAATTGGTACTTTATTTGTCATAACAATGTGTGTCCTATCTTTCACCAACGGCGTCGATCCCGCTTCCCCCTCTGTGGCCACCAAATCACCGATCGTCCGATCACCCCAGCGTCGCTTTTTCGACCACCACAAGCCCACAAAAAACTCGATGGCGCACTTCCCTCCACGCGATCTCGTCGGGTACGGCCCCGACACGCCCAAGTTCGAGTGGCCGGGGGGTGCAAAGCTGGCAATTTCGTTTGTCGTCAACTACGAGGAGGTGGGCACACCGTTGTGTCTGGTTTCACAAGTAATGGGTGTAATAACGCGGCGGTGACGGTTTCCTGACAGGGAGGCGAAACAAGCATCACGAACGGGGACGAGCGGAACGAAATCGGCTTGAACGAGGTGAGCAAGGACTGTCCCCTCCGCGCGAGCTGCTCGTTCGGTTTTCTCATTTGTCTTTACTCTTCAAGTCACCCCCATCTCAGCCACGGTACGGGTCTCGGGATGTCAGTGAGTGTACAATGTCGAGTAACGCAACGTAAGGACGTATGCTCAACTCTTATTCCACAGACATGGAAACCATGTACGAGTACGGAAGTCGCGTGGGCGTGTGGCGCATTGCCAGGGCGTTCGAGAAGCGCGACATGCGGTTTACAGTTTACGCGGTTGGGTGAGTGTGGAGTTGACCACAACGTCTCCCCGCTCGGACTACACAAACTCCCCCGCTACGCGACACACAGCCGCGCCGTCGAGCTCAACCCATCCTGCATCAAGACGCTGCACGCCGCCGGGCACGAGATCGGGTCCCACCACTACCGTTGGACCAACTACGGCGCGTTGCCTCTCGAAACCGTCCGCGAGCACACCGAGTCGTGTATCAAGGCCATCCGCGATGCCTGTGGGCAACCCCCGACGGGATGGTACACGGGTGGACCCGGCGGACCGACGCCTGAAAGTCGCAGGGAGGTGATCAAGGCGTGTAAGAAGGAAGGGGTTGAGTTGGTGTGGGAGAGTGACTCGTGTAAGTTCATTCAGGGGGCGCCGGTCGGGCGCCGGTCGGGCGCCGGGCGTCGAACTACCTCTCATACCAATCACTCCGTTCCGCTCCGCTCGCTCTCCCCGCCCCGGCGCAGACAACGACGACCTTCCGTACTACACGTGGGAATTCGAGGACGTCATCGGAGGGCCCATGCTCATCATTCCGTACACCCTGGACAACAACGACCTCAAGTTCGCCGTTCCGCCGGGATTCTCGAACCCAAACGATTTTGTGGACTACATCAAGGATTCCATAGACGTGCTGCTTGAAGAAGGTAAGCTCACTCTGCGCGATCATCTGGGGCCAGAACCTCACTCGAACACCGCAACCACGTTCATCAGGGCGGTCCGGCCACCCCAAAATGATGTCGGTCGGGCTCCACTGCCGCCTCATGGGCCGACCCGGCCGCGCCGCAGCGCTCGACCGCGTGCTGGAGTACGTCAAGAGCCTCGGGCCCGAGGTGTGGGTGGCGACGCGGTCGGAGATTGCGCAGTTTTGGACAAAGACGTTCCCGAAGCCGACAAAGAGGGCGGCGGCGGCGGTGGCGGCGGTGTAGGACTGAGGGAAGTGTGGGGTTGAAGGTGTGATGTTGGATGCTTTTGGCATTCGAGTAGAGGTCGACAATGTAGATTATCTGGTTGAAGATACCCTCGCTCCGTAATTTGACTGTTCGACTTGAAGAGGGAACCAATCAGTGGTACGTTTATCCTCCGGAGGGTTCGGCTGGCAAAGGTCTCCAACATGCCCAATCGATTCTCAGGAACAGGATGCGAGATGTGCCCACCCAAGGGCGAGAGAAGAGCTGCAACGGGTGCGTGTTTCGGCCTGCGGTGCGGACGTACAGATGCGATGGCCAAACGCTTCTTCTCATCTCGCTTTTTCGCCTTGCAGCTTGATGGCGCGGCACTTCTTCGGCTTGCGCTGGACAATGGACTCGTATGTGGCTTGTTTCATCGCTCGCGGATTTCTCCACGTTCAATATCGCGTGATTTCGAACTATCAGAAAGTCTCGCTCGTTGATTTTCTCATAGATCAAGTCCAACACCCGTAAGTAGTTTCCCACTGTTCTCGTGGATTAATCTGCAAGAACCTGCGGAGTTGAAGGAGACCTGGTTCCATCACACTCACCATTCATCTTTGTCCCTCCTCACCTCAAACGCACCTTCGTGTAGAACGGATCTTCGCCGGTTGAACTACACGCCGCACATCGCTAACCCTCAATGCCGGAAGCCCGCTCCACCGAACGCAGACATCAGTCAAACTCATCCTCATCCTCCACGTGAGCATCTGGCTCAGATCCCTTCTCCCTCCCTCGATCCAATCCCACCCAAATCTCTTCGTCTGCGCCGAGAGACGCTTCCACCGTTGCAATCATGCAGGTGGAGAAGCCGAAATCTGCCCAGCCCATCATCGCCGACCTTCCCTCCCTCCCGTCTCTTCCCGACGCCCGCTTGCATACCAGCCTTTTGGTGCTTCCATGTGGGACCCTCCATGTTTCTCTTCCTGGATACGAGGCCCCGTTTATGTCACAAGCAAAGGGTCGTCCGGGCCGGAGAAGGACGAGCCGGCGCTGAATCTAAGCGGTGCTCAAGACACGCCGCCCCCGAGTGTATCCGCAGCAGACCACGCAACCACCGCACTCACTTCATCAAACCCCCAAAACACGTACACGTCGGCCGATGACGTCGTGGACGACGGGTTCCTGCTCTGCGAGGACGAAGAAGTGCCCATGGTTTCCCAAGTCCTTTGGTGACACTCTCGTACCAACAACCCCACCACCCTGTTTTCCGCCGCCTTGGATGAACAGTGGGGATGTCGGGCGTCAGGGACAAACGGGGGATTGTCTCGCGTTGATTATTGCGTGAGTGATCCCACATCGTATCGCCACTTCAAAACAAGGCACGCAATACTAAACGGAACTTCTTCCACCGGGAAGACGACGGCGTTGCGACGTAGACATGCTCTCTCTGTTGAGAGCCGAGGTTCGGCCCATGTAACAAAACTGTGCATCATGTGAATCCTCGAATTGTGAAACATCAATTGCATTGGTGTGAGTGATCGCACTGCTTGTCGCCACATCAAAGCAAGGCACGCAATACTAAATCGGAATTTCCTGCATAGAGACGACGACGGTGACTTTCGGGTACGGACAGAGTACCTTTTTAGGATGGACCCGTTCGCACGTGTACACCAACATGCAATTTACAGTTGCAAATAAATACTCCCTTTGTATGTAGAGAGCCGAGATTCGACCCATGTAAAACGTCACACGATTGTGCGAATGTTCAACATTAATTGCAATGATGTCATAATCTTTGTATTTCATTTGACTTTTCACATTGCACATTTGGATGAAATACAAATCACTCATTCACGTTCTAATCGTCGGAAAAATGGCAATCAATAACGGCACAATGAATCCGCACTCAGGATTCAGTTTGCAGCGACAACAAATGGATCTCCAGATACCTCCCATCTACTGCCTCCTTCCGGGTGGCTTTCCATTGAAACAGTTGTAGTTGAGGGGAGCGCAAATTGGGCGGAGCGTAGTTAAAAACAAACATACATGTTCATCTTCAGTTTCTTGAGTGGAAAAACTACCGGTGAATGGGCTTGATGTACTGTTGGAGTGCGCCGGCCGAGCCGTGTGTGGTCGAACAAATGAAACGTACACTTTATCATTGATTAAGAGTTCTGCCATTGTACATTATCTTAGCTAATAGATACCCGCGCCTCCGTTCACATAGATCTTGTACCCCCTCATTGGCCATAAGTAAAAGTTCATGCAGCTTTCGACGCAACACCGTCCGCTTGACGTGCACCGTCCTCCTTCTCCGCCTGCCGAACCTTCCAGTTCACGTACGTGGCGTCGGTGCCCGTGATGACGTCCCAGATGGTGAGCCAGTTGGCATCTGTGGAGGGAGTAGGGAGTAGGGAGATCCAAACAGAAAATGGTAGGCACGTAACGATCAGCGGGCGGCGCGTATAGCAGGACATGTCAGACACATGGAACGACCAACCCGCAGATCAATCAACGCTTTACGCACAGTTTCCTTTATTATGTGAGTGGTGCCAGTCGTGCCGCTCTGTTCCTTTCGGAAGGAAAGGGAATTGGTATCCTGCAAAGGGCGGGGGGTGGGGGGCGGGCACGAAACGGAAACGGTGTTGGTGTAGGTATAAAGCAATTGAAGAGAGAGTGCATGAAGCAGACGCCCGACGCAACTGGAGATGCCCATCGTTCTTTATGGCGTTGGCTTCATTGGACTCCTCGGTCAGCGCCTTGCGCCTAGACCTCGGGGTTCCCCGAGTATATTCCGCTCCGCGTGGTACTCGCTTCTGGCAGACAGCTTCAGTCGGCGCTATTGTGCCTGGCCTCGGGCTCGCTGCGCTCGCCGGCCTCCGTCGCTCCAAACACCCTCCCCCCCCTCAACCACGCACCCGTATGCACCAACACATTTTGAAACGTCCCCCACGCTCTCCACACCAAAAACGTGAAGAACGAGTGGCGGAACAGGTGCACCCAGACTAAAGAGGGCAGGGTGATGGTGAAGGCGACTTCGAGGGCGGCGTTGTGGTTGGCGGCCTTCAAGGGTGGGAGGTAGGAGGTGGGAGGGGTTATGGGTTAAAGAGGGGAAAGGGTAAGGGGAAAGAGAAGATAGTCGGTACTGACGTAAGGAGTCACTTTGGAGTACTCGTGGTGTTTTTTGTGGACGTGACGGTCTGGGGGAGCGGGGTGGTGAGTCGGTCAGTCTCCGCTCTCCGCTCTCCTTTCTCCTAACAAGATCCAACAGAAAAATGCAAGTGGAGTACGTACAGACCCAAGAGTTCTCATGTTCCAGTCTGTGCCACCAGTACTGGAACGTTTCCGAGACCAAGAACGTCCCGACCAATTGCATTGCAAATGACTTGAAGCTAGTTGGGGTGGGGTTGTCCAAGCTGGGGTGGTTGGTGGTTGGGGTTCAGGGGATGAGATGACGGGATGAAGAAAGAATGAAAATGAGAACCTGGTGATACACCACCCGATTTCCGAGTCTCGATCAAAGAAACAAGGAAACGCCCGCGCTTCGCAACTCGCGCAGCACATCTCTGGATCATTCGCGTCCGGCAGCGGCAGGAATATGAGCTCCACGCTCTGCGCGAATAATATTCCTCTTCGCGGGTCAATCGTCTTCAGAAGACTCCTCGGTCATTGCCCAACGGCGCTTAGGCCTCGGGTTTGCTCCGTGAACGAGTCCTCGGTCGCCACCGTCGCGCTTAGACCTCGGAGTCCTCCCTCTGCTCGCGTTGCTCGCTCCGGTTGGAGGGCTCAACAGCCTCGGTCATCGCCTAACGGCGTCTAAACCTCGGTATCGCCCCGCAAGGACTCTCCCGCCTCGCTTGCGGATCACTCGCCTCCGTCGGACAGCCTCGGTCAACACTCTCGCGCTTAGGCCTCTGTATCGCTCCGCGAGGACTCCTCCCGCTTCCCGTGTCAATCACCTCCGGCGGGAGGAGTATGCGCTCCGCGCGGTATCAGTCTTGCTTCGCGCAGTTCATTCTCCTCCGGCGGAATCCTCGGTCAGCGCTAACGCTTAGTCCTCGATGTCCTCGCTGCGCTCGGACCGCTCACCTCATCCATCTCCGAAACCAGAGCAGCCAGACCCCCGCAAGCACGGCTGGAGCCTCGACCAGATGGGCCTTGAGCATGCCCTTGGCGGTTGTGGACTCGAGCGCAGTGTCTGCTGACTTTGCCTGGATCTGGTACGCCTTGAGCCAGCCGTTCCTGCGAAGGGGAGGGGAGGCGAGAGCGTTGGGTGTGGTGGAAGTGGGATTGAGGGACGATTGAACGCGCGATGCTCACTTGACACATGCTTTAAAAAAGTGGAAAATTGGCTGGAACCCAGCCTCATCTGCCAGTGATGTGAAGATCTGGAGCGGATTTCGTGAGTGTCTGTGGAAACTCGTGGGAGAGATTGAGTGAGTTGCCACACGCACCACGAATGTCAGGGTGTCTCCCAGGGCTGCCCTGCTGTGCTGCACGAGACTGCGAAACGCGTCCATGGGAGAGAAAGCAGCGAGCGAATCGCGAGTGGGAAGTGCGATCGAGTGCGAGTGCGGTGGGGCTGCCGAGCGTGATCGGACCGCAGCAACTCTCCCCCTCCCCCTCCCGCTCTACATAGGCTGGTATGCTCGCCCCTCGGTGGCGCCACATTAGTTGTTGGTGCCACGGCCAATCTACCACCGCAGGGCCTGGATCATCTTGATTCGTACTTGTGTTCTATACGTAACGTTTTTCGCCTGATTTTGATGTACCTTTGCTATTTTCTGGGTCGTCACAGCTTGGGCAGATTGCAGATGGTTTGGTACTTGCCCACAAAAAAAGGTGGCACAAACCGAGCCCCAACCCCATCATCCCCTTCCGACCATCTGCCGTCTTGTGATTCCGCTGCGCACGCCCATCCTTAACATCAGGCTCGACAACACTAGGCACAGCGACAGCGCTGCCGTGGTCTCCAGCACACGACGCTGGACATATCTTGACCGCTGACCGCAGGATTCTCTTCCTCTTCCTCGCCGCGTTTTCTCATCTCGTCCCCAACCAATCGCAGTTCTTATCCCCTCGTTTCCCATCCCCTCACCCACTAGGCTCCTCTTCCCCATCAAGACCTTCCAAGACCGAGAGACCTCGCCCCACCAGATCCACTCCACCATTGGCTCCCACGCGCTGTGCCTACGGCCTCCCGTGCCAGACCGCAGGGGATACCCGGCCCTCTCCTGCACCTGAACAGGGGCCGTCTTTGGACAGACCGGTGGCTGGCATGTTCCACGGTGTGTGGGCATGTATGTGCCTGGCCTCTGGCGAGGTTTCGACTAAGACAAGACTGGCAAAGGCTCTCCTCGACTTGCCAAGGAGGTTGGGGGATTCGGGAGCTTTTTTTTGGGGGGGGGGGGGGNGGGGATGAGCTGGTCGGGCCGGAGGTCATGAGTACTCTAGAATGTAGCATGAGACAAGAAAGATGTGTATCAATTGACGCCAACATTCTTTGGGTCAGGTTGATGTTCGTCGTCCTTTCGATTTCTCTATCCGATCCGCCCTCACAAAATGCAATGCTACCAAGCTGCTCGTGCTCGTGTCCGTGCTCGCAGTCGCATTTGAAGGACTTGGCCTTGGTTGCATCAGGGGGTCTGGGAATTCAGCTGGACCAATCTGATGTGGTCACATCCCCGCCCCCCGTCGGAGGTGACATGTAAACATCAATCATAATGCTCATTGCTCAAAACCAATACATACAAAAAACCAATAAATCACAATATATAACATCACATCATGCATAATGTCCATTTCATTTTCACTTTCACTTCTGCAGCTTATCCAACAGCCTCTCCATGCTCTTCACGACCTCGGTCTTGGACACACGCTTCCCGCTCCTACTCCCACTCCCGCCCGACGTGTGCCGCTTGCTGCTACTCTGGGGTCGCTCGTCCGAGTCTTCCCTGGACGACTGTCTGCTCGACGGCGATGCAAAACCGCCGTCGGAGGTGACGGATCGATGTGCGACGTGATGATCCGAACGTGCACCGTTTTCACCAGACCCGACACGAGAGCCTATCTCGGGCCTCATGCTATGCGACCGTCGTCTCGTCCTCTCGCCATCCCTCTCCCGCTCCCCGCGGTTCCGTGCGGGCTCTTGCTTACTGCTCCGCGGCGGGCGCGAACTTGACTTGATCGCCAGAGTTCGCAGCTTATCCCTTACTTCCTGCGCCACCCCGGCCCGCTCCTCGCGCTCGTCGGCAATCTGCTCCAACGACTTTGCAACGTCCCGCATCACCGTCTCGTATTCCTCCAGCTGCAGCCGGACCTGCTCGATCTCCGTCTTTTGGTCCAGAAGGTTGTGCTCGGACCCAAGCTTGGGCATCTCTCCTCGTGCTGTTCCCGCGGTCGTCGATTGTCTGGACCGACTTGTTTGCACGTTCACATTTGCTGAGACGAGCGCGTCTGCTCCTGCTGGTCCCATCGTGGTCGAGTGTCTGGACCTTGCTGTCTGTCCATTCCCGCTCACGCCCACGTCTGCTGCACCTCCTCCCACGCCCACTGGCCTGCCCAACTCCCTCATCAGCGCCCTCAGCGCCCCGTTCTCCCTCCTCTCCTGCGCAAGCTCCTCCCTCAACCTCGTATGATCCTCACCCTCCATCTCACACGCCCTGATCTGCGCCTGGAGCGCCCCAACCCTCTCCCGCTCCATCGCCACCTCAACCGTAAGCCTCGCCACCGTCTGCTCCGCAATCTCCATCCTCTCCCGCGCCTCATCCACATCCGCCGCACACACCCGCGCCTGCTCTTCAAGCTTTTCGTTCTCGACCGCCAAATCGGCACTACGCTCCTTCTCGGCCTGCAACTGCCTCTGAAGCTGCTCGACCCGCGCCGCAAGCACCGTCGCACGTTCCGTCTCGACGCTCAGCTGGTCCCTGACCGCGTCCACCTGCGCCTGCAAGCTCTCCGCCCGAGTCTTCTCGTCGGCGCTTTTCTCAAGCTGGTGCAGCAGAGCCTCGCTGCGGCCCACCTCGATCTGGAGCTGCTCGTGCAGGCGCGATATTTCGGTGTTGAGCTCTTCGACGGTCTCGTTTGACTGCGCGAGCTTGTCCAGTGTTGTGGCCATGTCTTCTTTGAGCCGGCGGTGCTGCTCGCGCTCGGTGTCGAGCTGTTCGGCAATGAACTTTGCACGGTATTGCTCTTCGAAGGGATCCTCCTGGTGAAAGAAAAAGAGTTGCGATCAGAAAACCTCATTGTGATACCCTCAACACAACACCAAACCCACCTCACTGTCAGCATCCGGAATGTTGTCCTCAAAGTCCACCGCTCTCGTACCCACAACCTCGACATCACCCGCCTTCCCATCCCCACTCGCGATACTGCCCCTCGTCGACCGCCTGCGCTGCGAGCGGCTGCGTCCAAACTTCTTCATGAACGCGCCCAGATTGCTCTTGAGCTCCTGATCCGTCGCGTGCAGCTTCTCCTCCGCCTCGGCGAGCTTGCGTTTCGTCTCGGTCAGCTGCGCGTCCAGCCCCTTGAGCGCCGTCTCGTAGCTCTCCCGCTGGTCGCGGATCTGCTTGTCCACCACGCCGACGTAGGTCTTGATGTACTCTCTGAGAGCGAGTTTCAGCCCGGGGAGGTCAGTCGCGAGCCGGATGTCCCGCAGCGATCCAAACGCCGTCAGGGGCATCCCAGAGAGCGCCAGCGTGTCGGCTTTCAGTATGTCCAGCTGGGAGCAGAACACTTGCGCGGCCTCCGTGACGGCTCGGAGATCGTGCGAGGAGGATAGGTCCTCGTCGGAGATGCCGCGTGTTGCTTGGTCGTTGGCGTCCACAAGGGCTTGCAGTTCTATCACGCGGTCCCGAGTATCCCGCAATTCCGTCTCCAGTGCGTTCAATTCCTCCTCCTTCTGCTGGAGGTCCTTTGATGCCTTGGATACTTGCTGCTTCAAAGCAAAGTTCTCTTCATTCAACGATGTTTCTCGTTGCTGGGAGGAGGTTTTCTCTTTTTCTTTCACGTCAGCCATTTCTTTCATTTTGCGAACAGCTGAGGAGAGCTCTGCCATGAGGCGGCGCTCCGTTTCCTGTAGTTTAGTCACAGTCTATCCGACGCAAAAGCATTCAGTCCCTCCCCAGTGACCGTAGGAACATTATTCGTTCGACTCACCTGGCCTGCAGCTCGAAGCTCATCCAATTGTGATTCGGTCACTTTCAGCATGTTCAAGTTCTCAATGGAAGGTGTGTTTCCGTCTCCCACAGGCACCATGGCCGCCTCCCTCAACCTTTTGCCCAGGAACGTTGCTTCGGCGGAAACTTCACGGATGCGACCTTCGAGACTTCCGACAATGTCCATGTACTTGTTCTCCGACTTTCGGAGCTTTTCTGACATTTCCGCTTCAGACGCCTTCAAAATGGTTAATGCGTGTTCCGTTTGAGCCGCGTAATCTTCCGAGGATCGCAGCTTGGAAAAGCATTCCCGAAGCTCGCTCTCGAGGTCAAGCTTTTGGTTCCTCACTTTGACCAGTTCCGCACTCATGGCCCCAGAGAGACCTTCAACTTCTTTTACCAAATCGTATGTCAATGATTCGTCAGAGTGATCAATAGAAGCCGTCTTTGGTTGACATGTGCGGTTGTTGTGATGAACCACGCCAACAAACATGCCCCGAACCCTCGAAAGAGCATTCCGCAGTAAAAGTTCTGATTTTCGCAGCTCTTCAATTAAGCTCTCGTGTTTGTGTCTCAGGTCCTCCAACCGTCTGATGGACTCCGCCTGCTTCCGTGCCGTTTCTTCACAGGTCCGCAGTTTGGCATTGATATCAGACGTTCCTTCTTCGAGAACGGCAATCTTGGCTTCCCTTTCTCGAAGCTTTTTCTGTGAATCTGCCAGTTTAATAGAGACAACTTCGAAGTCATGTTTCGCCTCCGCTGCTTCGGCTGCCATGGCCTCAATCCGCCCCTTGGACGAGGCAACATCAAACTCCGCCTTTCCAGCCATGGAGGTCAATTCCTTGCGCAAACTGTCACGAACTGCAGAAAGAACAGCCATCTCTCGATCCCGCACTTCCAACTCGCCAGTCAGACGCTCCACATCTTTCCGCAAATCATCCGCGAGTGCATCATTCTCCTTTTTTGCCTCAAGTTGTTGATCTGCACGAATGTTGGCATTCTTTATGTCTTCGTTGAGGTGGCTTATCTGGCCCATGAGGTCGCTTTGCTCCTCGCGTAATGTTTTCGCTTCATTTTCGCTCATCGAGACCTGGATTGAAGTTGGAGACGAGTTTATTGACCCATTTTCTTGGTCTAAGACGTGGACTTACCTTGCCCAAGAGCTCACCAATCTGAGCACTTTCCTCCTCGACGGCTCGTTCGAGCTCTGCAATTCGCGATTCCTTCGAGCCAAGGGCAGCCGCTTGATTTCCAATGACAGACTGAAGCTGAGCGGCTCGTACCCTGAGTGTCTCAAGCTCGTATTGGCTGTTGGACTTCTCAGCAGTCAACTTTGCAATAGCGTTGTCACGTTTGAAGACTTGCGACTTCAAGGTATTCACTCGCTTTAACATCAAAGCTGTAAGCTCCGAGAGTTTACCATCTTTCTCGCGGAGCTCAGATTCCAAACGGCTTCGAGTAGAGGATTCCGTTTCAAATTGAACGTGGAGTCGAGTGACGAGATTTGTTTGTGCTTCAAGATCCATCTGGAGTTGCTCAATTTGTCTTCGACTTCGTTCAATGCTGGCGTCCTTATCGCCGCAAGCAGTTGCGAGATCATCCACCTGTCCGTTGAGATAACTTATTCGGCTGTCCATATCGGAACATTGGTCAGCAGCTTCCCGAAGGGCAGATTCCATCGACGTCAGCTGATCATTCTTATTTAAAATCTCTGATCGAAGAGAATGCATCTCCTCTTCCAGCTGTTGGGCGTACTGTGCCTTCTTTACCGATGATGCTCGGACGTCTTCAACTTCTTTCTCCTTGTCACAAAGAATTCCCGAGAGTTCGTTCATTTTCGCGGTTAGCTCCACAAAGCGCGCACACTCCTGTGCTGCAACCGAGGTCTGCTCCGTTTGTGCAGCTTCCAAAGCACGAATTCTGTCATTTTGCCCGCATGATTGTGCTTCTTTGTCTCGAAGTGTGGTTTTGAGATTGCGAATTTTCTTCTCTCTGGCAGCAATAGCTTTCTGCTGGTCCGTCGACGTTAGCTCCAATGCAACAATGCGGGTATCCCGGTCTACGATAGCAGCTTCGAGGCCCAAAAGTGCGTTCTGCATTCCCGAACATTTTGATTCGACCTCCAACAGTTTGGACTTCAGTTGTTTCAAATCCTCTTGTGAAGCATCCAAATTGTGCTGCAGTTCAACACAATTCTTCTTTGTGTCATCGCCAGTCTTTCTCAAATTTGTGTTCATTGAGCGCTCAGTCGCAATGTCACATTCAAGTTGGTTGACCATCTGTCTTTGTTTTTCATTCTCACTCTCAGTATTCTTCATCAACTCACGAAGAGACCTTAATTCCGCCGCCTGGCGCTCAATAATCGAATTGATGTCCCCCTTTTGACGGTCCAACATGTCCTTTAGCTGGGACTCCAGTGACTGAGATCGCATCTCGAGTTTCGAAATTACAGTTTTGCTTTCCGCCAATTGCTCGTCTTTTCTGGAAGCGACGGCTTTACTCAACTCGATCTCCACTTGAAGGCGTCCAGCTCGTTGGTTAGCTTCATCAAGCTCATCGCGAAGGACTTTTATTTGCGACGCGATTTCGGAGATCTTGACCGATTTTTCCGCGATTGATGATTTGTGAGTACGTTCTGCTTCAATCGAATTTGCGATGGCGGTATCCAGATTTTTTTGCAGTTGGACTACATCAGCTGTCAGAGACTCAAGCATTTCATCTTTGGATCGGAGCGTCCCGTGAAGACTCTTTGTGACTTCGTCTTTGCTATGCAGTTCGAGGCTCATACGTTTGTTTTCAAGCTCCAGACATTTGAGTTGATCGCCCAAGCTTTCGACTGTAGCTATTTTCTCTGATAATTGCTGCTGCAAACTTGCAACAGCCTGCTCGCTTTTCGTTAAAATTCCTTGCTTAAAGTCCAGTTCCGCTTGGAGGCACTCAACAGTCCCTTCCAAAGTTTCGATTTTCTGAGTCGCCTCGAGGGTTTGAGTTTTACTTTGGGAGACCATGTCCTCATATCGCACAACATCATGTCTGTGGGCGGACAGTGCTTGCTCAAGCTCCAAACGTGATGAATCTGCAGATCGTCTCACGTCATCCAGCTCGATAGTCTGAGACTGGATAAGTTCAGCCTGAGCATCATTTGCAGTCAGAATCTCCACAATTTTCGACTGTTCTGCAGAGAGCTGCTGTGCCATTCTTTTGACTTCCTCATTGCGTGAACGTCGCTCTTCCTCTAGAGCCTTTTGAAGTCGTGCAACATCCTCGATCTTCGAAGCATGAAGTTCTTGATTAGCTTTAATCAGACTTTCTGTTTCGGATCTCAGAGATTCAAGCGCATCTCGATATGCATCATTTTGGTCCTGGGCCTCAACAAGCTGCCTTTTTAGCGACTCTGCCTCCACAACAGCGGTTCTGAGTGTGTCCTGCAACTCAGTGCAGCGGGTAAGCTCAGACATGAGCTTGGAGCGCATGGATTCTTCTGTATCTTGCAGGCACCGGATGCGTTCATCACGTAGGTCGATTTCTGTTCGTAGACTCCCCACTTCTCGAATAGATGTAGATATGCGAGATCCCCGCTTTTCAATCTCCTCATTAAGGCGATCCAATGATAGCGTCTTGTGCTTAAGATCCACTTCTAAACGCTGCGACAACTCCTCAAAAGCGATACATCTCGTTTCACTGTTGGAAAGGGCATCCTCTGTCCAAGAAAGAGTAGCCCGGAGATCCTCTATGACCCGTGCATCTGTGACTTTCTCTTCCTCCATGTTCTTATGAGACAGTTGAATATCACGGAGTGCCTCTTCAGTGCGCTTCAGCGCCTCAAGAGCTGTCTCGATCATCGAAGATGCCACTACATTGGTTACGGACAAGGTTTTTCGTTCATCCTGACCAAGTTTTATCTCCTCTAATAGCAGGGTTTCCCACATATCCATGCTCTCCACCAACGAGTGTTGATACGTAGCTGCTGACTGAGCGAAGCTGTTCGTGAACCGGTTCAGAGTCCTCCACTCTGCCAAGGCTTCTTCCCTCCTGCCCTCACCCATCTTTGTCTGGCCAAGAAGAGTAGAGCGACCATTGGCCACTAGATGGTGAATATCGGAAACAAAGCGTTCTCGAGCTCTAAGCCGATCTCCAAGATCTTCAATCCTCAATCGTGATTCAGAGGTTTCTAGCTCCAGGACCATGATTTTATCAAGTGCTTCTTCACGTTTTTGGGAGATCTCGCTGAATTTGGCGTTATCGGTGTCAACAACAATCTTTAGAGCATTGGCCATTTCATCATTGTCAGCCCTTGCAACCGCTAGCTTCTTCTCGATGTCCTCTACATTAAGTTCGTGTTGTCGACACCTACTTTCGAGCTCGACCGTCTTCAGCTTCAAATTTCTTCGCTCTGTGTCCAAACCGGCGCACTTGGATTTCAAAATTTCAGATGTGTGCTGCGAATTCCTCAGAGCCTCCTCCAGCTGCTGTACCACAACGCTATATGTTTCGTTGTTTTCAGACACTGTCCACATCGCATCTTGCAAGTTCGTGCAGAACTTGACCGCCAATTGCAACGCTCGTTTTGCATCTTCCGCTTGAGCACTTAACGCACTGCAGTGACTAGTGGTATCTTTCAAAGACAAACGCTGCTCAAAGACTTGCAATTCCCGATCAGCTAGGCGTTCTTCGAAGGATTTCAATTTTTGCGAAAGGTCCAATAAATGATTTCGGTAGTCGTCATTACTGTTTGCCTCGAAAGCTGAGATTTTAGTTGCTATTGTGTGAGCATAGTGTGCGATTGTTTCTGTGCGCGTACTCGCTATCTGATTATTTAGGTTTTCTATGGTCTCCCTTGCAGAAGCCAACGTGGATTCCAAGAGAAGTTCGGACTCTTTGCTGAGGAGTAACGCCGATTGCAACTCTTGTGTCTGGAGCTCTGACGACTGAACACGGCTTTCTAATTCACACACGTAACCAGAAATGCGATTGAATTCGTTCGCTTGAATCGCAAGTTCCTGTTCTAGCAGAGCAATGTTGGAATTCCGTTCCCAAACTTGCTCCTCCGCTTGGTGCGAGCGCGCAAAGTTCAAATCACACTCTGCGACTTTGTCAGAAAGGAGCGCGGATAGACGCTCGGTTTCGAATATCATGCGGCCGCGTTCCTCCTGCAGCTTTGCTGCTTCCGCAACATGATCTTCAATTGAGGATGTCATGCTGGTCACACGATTTTCCAAAGCTCGAATCGTTTCCTGCTTTTGCGAAAGCCGTGACTCGAGAGAGTTCAAAGATTCCTGCATTTCCCGATTCTCAAGTTTTAGGGCCTCCATGAGCTCCATCAGGTCCACCTTCATTTTGCGCTCAGAATCTAATTGTGTAGCCAATAATTCCTTTTCTTCTCTCAACTTTTGTGCTCCATCCATAAGTTTCGCCATTTCGCCGGTCGCGGCTTCCCTGGCGGCATTCAACTCAGTTTGAACGTGCAGTAGAGAACTCTGCAGATGCGAACGTTCTGCTTCAAGGGTTGAAAGCTCGGCGGTACGCTCTTCGAGAGATTTTTCACATGCGTGCGTCATCGCCTTCATCCGCCCACATTGCGATTCTGCCTCTTCACAACGACTCTCCATATTGGCGAGGTTGTTCTTGACAGCACAGAGCTCCGATTCCAACGACTTCAACGTCTCCTCAGTGTCGGCGACTTTGGATTGGAGCATGTCTCGAGCCTGACTTGTTGTCTGTACCTCCATCGAAAACGTCCCGACAAGTTCACGGAGATAGTCCAAATCTCGGTTTAGTGCTGCTTCGTGCGCAACTTCCTTGGCGAGAGTGTCTTCAGTGGCGGCAATCTGTCGGTCTTTGAGTGCAAGGGCCTGCTCGTGCTTCATGACGATCCTTGCAATCTCATGTTGGTTGCTTTCCTTTGTGCGATCCAACGCCTCACGAGCGCGCGCCTCGATATTAGCAACTTCATCTTTGGTAGCTGCCAGAGCTTCTAACAGTGTTGGAAGCTCGCCATCGCGGATATCGGACAAGGCCTTCTCCAATCGCTCTCGCTCTTCTCTCAGTGACGAAATCCACGCATCTTTCTCGCTACAAAGCGTTCTGAGACTGTGCTCCAAGTTCCCAATTGTCGCATCACGTTCTTTCAAAGAAGCTGCAAGCACATCAAGCTCTTGCTCCTTGCGTAGCTCGCTCTGCTCACGGTGAGAAATGATCGATTCGAGCTCCAACTGTCGCGACCTCGCCTGCAAAAGTTGATCGTCGCGTGCACTGAGCGCTGAATGTAGTTGCGCGAGTGTTGCCTGCGGTTGTGTTTGTAAATGTGTGAGCAAACAAAACGAAGCGAAAACTTGCAGAAATCAGTCCACGCTCACCTCCATCCCGGACAAGGTTCTGTTTAATTCGGCGACTTCGCCCTGCGACGATTGCAAGCGGCTAATGTCGGTGTTGGCACGGTCCAGGTCCGTATTCGCCTCCGATAGGCGGCGCATGAATCCAGCCTCTTCATCCTCCTTATGGCGAATGACGTTTGTGAGAGACTGGATAGTTCTCGAGAGCGCCTCCTTTTCGGCTTCTGTTTCGTCAATCTTGGCTCTTGCCTTGTCCAATTCGATTCGGGCGTGCGATATTTCAGACTCTCGAACTTGCAGGGCTTCACAAACCTATGGCAATCACATCACGTCAGTGAGACAAAACAAAATCGCAAAAAAGATGAATCCCACATCTATCTCACCGTTGCAAGCGATCTCCTAAGCTCATTCTGCGACTCCCCCGTCATCCCAAGCGCTCGCTCACGTTCATCCGCCTCCTCCTCCACGCTTCTCAGCTTTTCCACAAGCGACGCGACATCCTTACCCTGTCGCTCCGCCGCCACCACGAGATCCTCAATCGTGCGGTCTTTCTGCCTCACGTCGGCGTCCTTCTCGCGAAGGCTAATCTCAAGTTTTGAGATCTTGGCGCGGAACTCTGCGCCTTCGTGGTCGCGCCGTCGCAGTTCTTCTTGAAGCTCTCGTTCGAATTGGATCGAGTGTTCGTCGCTCGTGGTTTGCCGCGACAGGGAGAACTCGAGCTGCGAGAGACGCAGTTCGCGGTGTTGGAGCGTCTTTTCGAGGGTCTTGATGGTGGATTCAAGGTCTACAAAGACAAAGGGTCGCGAAAATGCCAAAGCCGCGATTGGTATAGAAATCCCAATACGAAAATGGCAGACAACTCGTATCACTCACCACAGATATAGTTCTGCTTGTCCAAAATGGCTTCCTCGTGGGCCGCCTGAAGCTCACGAATACGCCCCACGAGTGCCGTGATTTCCACATCCCTTTTCCTTGTTTCTTCTGATTGCCTTTCGACCGCCATTTCTTTTTCAGACAGGAGGCTCTTGTTTCTTTCCGACATGACTTGGGACTGAAGCTCCATGTCCCCCAACCGGTGTCGCAAGGTGGTCAATTCCGCTTCCTGCAGGCGAATCGTCTGACTTGACGCAGTGATCTGCATTGAGATGTTGGCCTCGGCTGCCTCATGGCTCTCTATTTCGGATGTGAGATCCTTGTTGATGCGATCCTTGTCTGCAATAAGTTTGGTCGCCCTGGCGAGTTCCGCCTCGCAACCATTCACTCGACCTTCCAACTCTTGTATTTGAGCTTCGTCACGTGTTGCTGTTGACTGGAGATCTGCTACCCGGGCTTGCAATGTCGTGATGGTCTGGTCTTTTTTCTTCAACTCCACTTGCGCCTGTTGAAGCTGTCCATTGGCCCGAAGCAACATCTGCGACTGTTCCAGGTTCGATGCCGTCAGGTCTTCCACGCGCTTTTCAAACGACGCGCTGACCGTTTGGGCACGTTCTAGTGTCGTTTCCATATCTCGAATTACTCTGTCCTTTTCGTCGACAGACCGTTCAAGCTCTCCAACAAGCTTACCAAGATCCACAATGTTGCGTGTGAGCTCTGCTACATCCGCCTCCCTGCGACGAAGCTTGTCTTCCCATTGGGACGCCTTCTCTTCGGCCAATCCAGCAATATCTTCTCTCTGCCGGATCGTTTCTTGCAATCCCTGGATCCGGATGTCTGCTTGCGCAAGAGCAAGACGGGACTTTGAAAGTTCGGCTTCGACAACGTTCTTGCTTTTGTCGGCATTCGCGAGTTGGTCCAAGCTCACCGATAGTCTGGATTGCAGCCTGGTTTCTTCTGCCTTTGCAGTGAGGACGTCCGTCTGCAGAGAAGAAACGACACCCGCGGCCTCCCTCAGCTGCACGTCTCTCTCACTAATTGCTTGCAGCGCCTCCCGCATGCCCTCGTCCCGTTGTGTGAGTTGCGCAACGAGAGCCGCCTTGTCCGCTTCCACTGAGTGCACGCTCTTTTCCAGCGATGTCCTGTCCGCGCTGATCTGCTCCGCAATCGATTGGTAGCGACTCGATTCCTGCGACAGGGCGAGGGTCTGCGATCGCAGGGCGGCGAGTGCACGCTCCAGATCGGCCACAGTCGTCTTCGCCGTCCGCAGCACCGCATCCTTGTCCTCGCGCTCCTTCTCCAGTCGCGCGATTTCGTTTCTATTCTGCTGTACTGCTTCCACAAGATCCTTGTTTTCGTCTTCCTGCCGATGTAGTTCCGTTCCGAGTGCTGTTATCGCTTGTTCCGAGACCAGGAGTTGTTGCATCGTTTCGTCCGTTTGAGAACGCGCGAACCGTTCCAGCTCTTCCATCCGCGCGAGCTCAATGCTCAAATCTCGTTGCTGTTTCTGCAACTCGGCATTCGCACCCTCGAGCCTGCCCACTTCCACTTGCGTTGACATGAGTTTCGACTTCAGCATTGCAACGGACTCTTCCCAGCTCAATTGACAAGATCTGTTCTCCATGTCTTTCAGCTTTGCTCGCTCTTCTGTTGCCGTCAGAAGAGCTTCGAACTCGGCATCCTTGTCAGCTTTCAACTTTTCCATGTGCGCACTTGCGTCAACAAGATCCTGCTGAGCGCTTTGCAACTCAAATTGCATGCGCGCAATTACACTTTCTTGCGTCGCTTGATCTCTCATGGCGTTATCCAAGGCGCGCGTCAGTTCCGCATTGGTAAGTTCGTGTCTTTCAATGTCCTCCAGCCTTGTGACCAGTTCGCGCTGCACGTCACGAAGATTATCTTCCGCCGATGCCAATCGTTCCTCCAGCTCGGATACAATTTCACGAGCAGACTCCTTTTCTTCTTGCGCAGCGGTAATCTCCACCTCCTTCTTTTCCAGCCTCTTTTCAAGACTCGCGACGGTACTTTTTGCATCGTCCAACTCCTTGGCCCCGCGCTGGTACGCCACCGATTCGGCCACTAAGGAGGAATCCAGTTCGCGATTCACCCGTTCGGCTTCCCGCAAATCCTGGGACAGCTCCGACATTTGATTGTACAGCGTCCTGAGCTGTTCGCTGAGCCCAACCGCACGATTCTCAGTCTCTCGTTGCGTAGCGTCCGCGAGCACAAGTTTCGCGTTGAGATCCTTCTCACGGTCGTCACGAAGGGACAATTGATGCTCCAGCTCGAGCAGCGCCCGCTTTCCCTCACGAATCTCCGCATCCTGCTTCTGGATTTGTTTCTGAAGTGTGAGAGACCGGTTGTGCTCAGCCTCGACTTTCGAACGCATCGATACGATCTCGCCTTCTTGGTCCACTCGCGCATTCCGGAGAGCGTCCACTTGATCTCGTGTTTCACTCAACCGTCGACTCAGCTCCTCAACCTGCTCACTCAAACAAGCCGCGCGCGTAGACTCTTGCGAGATCCGATCCATCGCCGCGTCCAGTTTCTGCTGCAACTCGGTGGACACGTTGGACTGCACAAGCGACCGCTCCTTCTCCTCCTTGAGCAACAGTTCGACCACACCCAGTTTCTGTTGCAATTCAGTGGACATGTTGGAATGCACAAGCGACCGCTCCTTCTCTTCCTTGAGCAACCGCTCGACCTCCTTGAGCTGCTCCGCGCTTTTGGCGACAACGGTCAACGACTCCACCAATCTCGCGTCAATAATGGCCAGCTGCTCCACTTGACTCTGCTGCGCCAACTTGGACGCCGAGAGTTGATTCTCCAAGGTACTGATCCTGTCAGCATGAGCTCGATTGGCGCTGTTTGCCTTCTGAAGTACCGCCTCGGTATCACGCAAAGCTTGGGTGCGCTCGGCCACCGCTTGTTCCAAAGCCGAAATCTGTCCTTGGTCCTTTGTCCACAGCGCGTCAAACTCGGATTTCTTGTTGGCGAGGTCCGATTTGAGTTTTTGGTTGGTTTGCGTCAGGGAGCTCAACTCGGATCGCATTGCCTGCGTTTGCGGTGGAGAGGAGAGGATTATTTTATTTTCTTGGTTATCAATTGTCATGAAAGAGGAAATACAAGAACCGCGCTTACCCACCTGGAGTTTCCGTTCGCCGGAACGAGACACTGCCTCAACCTCCCGCTTCCACTTCTCCCCGATTTCGACCGCACTTTCATCCGCCCGCTTCTGAAGGTCAGAAATGGACTTTTCCTTGTCCTTTGCCATTTTCACCATCTTTGCATTAAGCTCAGCAACCACGCGCTCCGACTGCCCAAGCGTGTCTGCTTCGGTAACGAGTTGCAACCTCAACGCGGAAATCTCCTTTTCCTTGTCGGCCAACGATTTCGAAAGCGCGGCGACTTGCTTGTCTGTATCCTCGGTGATGGAGCGCGCATACATGGCGGTATCGTTTTTAGCACGTTCCAGAGCATCACGCAGGGCCTTGTTCTCGCGAGTCATTCGGGAGAGCTTCGCGTCGAGATCTGTGTTTATTTGGGTGACCTCAAGAAGCTTTCCCTCGGCAGCGTCAACGTCGGCAAACAATTGCTTCTCTCGGGCGGAAAATTCTGAACAGTACTTCTTGCGCTGCTCCCGGTATTGTTCTGCAAGTCCGGATATGTGTTGTTCTCGTTGCGCAAGGCTGGTCTCGAGCTCTTTTACGTGGATGGCGAGTCGCTGGTTCTCAATCTTGAGATCCGTCGTTGTGCTCGCGAGGTTTGAAATTTCCGACGCACTCTTCTGCGAGTTAAATGAATGAATCAATACGGTGCTTTTCATGTTTATGCACAGATGTGTACTCACCAAGAGTTTCGCTTCAAGAGATCTCCCCAACTGAGCAGCATCCGAGGTTGCAACTTCTGCCTTGGATTGAATGTTTGCGAGCTCATTCTGAGCAGCATTCAAACTTTTCTGCAAGACCGCTTCTCGTTCGTCAGACCTCTTTGCATTTGCTTCAAGCGTCGCAATAATGGCATCCCGCCCCAAAAGCTGGCGGTTCAGTTCAGCACTACTGCTGTTCAATTCTGATACCTTATTTTCCTGATCACTCAGAACAGTTTCCAAGTGTCGGCTTTTTTGCTGAGACTCTTGCAGTAATGACGATAGCTCAGAGACTTGATCGTTAAGCTCCTTGATCCTTTCATCTCGTGCGCGAGCGCTCTGAAGAACCTGTTGAAGTCGATCGGCAAGCGATCGCTGCACATTGTCAAATGAGTCATTATTCCCCTCCATGTACGTGCTCTGCATTTCCACAAGCTTCCGTTCCAGTTCCTCAGCATGTGGCCTATCGGACGCTCGGTCGTTGGAAGACGCTTCAAGTTCGGATCGTTGCCTCTCGTTCTGGCATCTGAGGTCGCTGACCTCGTTCTGAGATGCTTTTAAGGCGTTTTTAAAGTTGTAGCTGTTTGATTGTGATTCAGCAAGATCACTCTTGGCCTTGGCGAGCTGGGCCTCAAGGTTCTCCTTCAGTTGGATTTGAAAGGAACACTCGGCATTGGACTGTTCAACTTTTCTCCTCAGCTCCTTCTCCTTTTGTGAAAATGTGGAGACTTGAAGTTCTGCATTCGCGTTTATCTCACGAATGTGATTTTGCAATGCGGAGACTTGAGAGTCGAGGAGTCTTACGTGCGTATCCAACATACTACGTTCCTTGAAGATGTCAGACACAAAAGGAACTCCACTTTCGTCGTCAGTGATCGAGTCCTGCTTTCACAGGAAGAGAAGATCAAGCACATTCTTGAATTCGCAAGTGATCAACTCACGTCTTTAGTGCTTTTGCGGTAAATCCCATCCTCTACCGCAAAGCCTTCCCTTGGCATATAAGATCCTCTTTCGATGCCCGAGCAACATTGTTCCGCATCCAAACGGGAGGTGAGAGCTTCCAACATGTGGACAAGCCGCTTCATTGCCCCAACCTCCACGACGAGTCGACCACGAATACTGTCAACTTGATTTTCTTTGTCTTGGACCGTCCGCTCGAGTCCTTCAGCTCTTGAAGTCATCTCGTGTAACTCTTGCCTAACTGAACTCAGCTCTGTGCGAATGTTAACAAATGAGCTTGCAAAATTTCTGTTGTCACGTTCTGCCTTTGTGAGCTTTGATTGCAACTCCAATACAGCTTGATTTGCTGTATGTTCTTGACCTTCCGCCATTTCTATCTCGGATAAGAGCTGTTGCTCTCGTCGGGCAAAGTCGTCGGCAAGCTTCAGGCGTTGTTCACGATGGCGAGTAACAAGACCAGTGATTTGATCTGTTTTTGCGGCGACGAGTGACTCCCATTCATCTCGCTGTTGGGTGAGTTGGTGGACAGTGAGCTGCAGTTCTGAAATGGTCGCAAGCCTAGTGGCCGATTCGGAAGATAATCGCTCGAGAATGCTCTATGGAATAGAGTGTATCGCGTTATTGGAGCAGATTTTTCAAGGCAACGCCACCCGTCACACACCTTCATTCTTTCTTCGTATTCTTTCGTGACACGAGCTACGGCGGACTCCCCTTCTTTATGCGCAAGGGCGACACGCCCATCGCTCTCTCGTAACACATCTTCAAACCACGTTACAATGTCGAGCGGATCCAAGATATTATGACTTTCGCTGCGTCGAAGTCGAAGTTGCGAGGCATCATCGCGCGTTGAACTGACACGAGCTTTCCGGACACTCTCAAACTGTCCCAATATTGCTTGAATCACTTCATTCTTTTCTTCGAGCATTTTTTTGTGCTCTTCAACCTGATCTCTTGCGTCTGTTAAATTCATGCGCAGTTTGGTGGCTTGGCTTTCCCACTCCAACGCTTTCGCTTCCAAAACCTTCACCTTGTCCTGTGCCAGGGCAAGCTCCAGTTTATGTAGTTGAGCATCGGCGACCTCGCCAGAACTTTTCTTAACGGCACGCAATTCGACCAAGTGTTGCTCTAACCCGGCTGCTCGTGCGCTTTCTGTTGCAAGCTCCTCCTCCTTTAATTTGAGGTCCATCTTAATAGTCTCGCACATTTCTTTCAGATCCTCCAACCGTTTCTCTTCTGTTGCCCGGGTGAGAGAAGCCAGACGCATGGACTCGTTCTTCAAGTTTTCAACCTCCTCTCTCCACTCTTTCTTTATCCTTCCAACCTCATCCACGTGTCCCTGTTCGAGAAGCACGATGAGGCTGCCGCGCTTTCGAAGCTCTTCCTCGAGATATGCCATCTTAGAAGTGACATCTGCCGAACGAGACAGCGTTTTCTCAACAGTTCCAGTCACGGTCCCCGAAGTTCCAGGTGATTCTCCGAGGACTGCGGGTGCTCGAGGGGGAACCTCAGTCTTTGAGAGCTTTTCCCTCAATCGGTCACATTCCTCGGTAAATTGGGCTACTTGTTGTTCCAAGGACTTTGAGTCGAAGGAGTGCTGACAGGACTGAGCGAGCGATAGGTTTGACTGCTGTTCGGCCAAAGGAATGGAGAGAGCAGAAACAAAGTCCTGGGAGGAGTACCCAAAGGAATCTTGTGTAGGTCTATCATTGCTCTCCAACTTTCCTAGCTCTGATTTGGACACTCTGACGAAGTCACCTTTCGCCATAAGGGACAATCGAATATTCTGGGATTCCACCAGAGCTGCTTCGAGGTCTCGTATTCGATTCTGGAGTATTTGCAATTCTTCCACGTTACTCATGGCTGGGATCTCGGACAGGGCAAGACTGGAGGTGGTCTGCCAGAGAAGAGTGAACAAATGTACAAAAGTAATATACCCGCGGGACCAACCTTTGTAGCAGCGTCAAGACTTTTGAATTCTTTCACCCGCACCTCCGCGCCTCTCTTCTCCCTTTCCATATTTTCTTTCAACTCCTCGAGCTCCATCTCCGCCCTTCGGCACCTCGCGTCCGCTTCGGCAACCTCGAGCAACGCCCCATGGAGGTCAGCTTCCAATGCGTCGTTCCTATCGCGAAGAGACTCTTCTCGAGATCCAAGCGTGCCGTGGGATGCGCGAAGGAGTACACTTTGGAGGGCATGGCGCCGCTCAGAAATGGCAGCGTGAAGCGTTGTCAGCATTGAAAGAACAGTGAGATGGGCAGTGGGTGAATCGTTTGACGAGTTTGTTGCGACGGACGTGACATCGTGAATTGCCACCTTCAAAGAATAAGGAAAAGGGATGGATGGTTGTGACAAAATTGCTGCAGTGGGAAGATCATCGAGATGCACTCACATCAAGCTCTTGCTCGTACTTTCCCACAATTGCCTCAATCTCTCGAACAACTTCCCTCGCCTTCTCGCGTGCTTCGTCTTGTGCTGCAGCCAAACGCGACTCGTACAGCTCGCGAGACTCATCTAATGCTGTCTCTGAGGCTGCTACAGCCCGCCGCGATGCCAAGGACGTTGCGTTCAGATCTTCGCGAACCGTCGCAAGCTCTGTGAAAAGTTTAGCGGTCTCAGCTGCTTGGGTCTCAAGTTGCGAGGTGAGAAGTGCGGCTGTGTTGGCAGATGCCTCAAGCCGATCCGTCAGATTGGTCACCTCCGCAGCTCGGTCTTTCAGCTCAACTCGAAGATTTTCGATCGTGATCACGCTTTGGTCAAGCTGAGCTCGTAAGTCACCAACAGTCGTGTCGCTGCCGGTCCATTGTTGTCTGAGATCCGCGATGGTCTGGTCACGTTGCCCGATCTGCTCCCTCATTTGCTCCGCCAACTTTCGCGAGTTGTCGAGTTGTTCGTGCATCTCTTCCATGGCGGTGTCCTTGTCGGCAAGCTGGGTGTAGAACTCCCCGATTGTAGAATCACGTAAGTCGAGTTCACGCTTGATCTCCTGCAGTGTCGCATCCTTGGCCTCGATCTGCTGATTCAGATCCACCACCATCGCATCTTTCGCGGACAGTTGATTTTGGAGGTCTGCGATGGCCGAGTCCCGTCGATCAACTTCATGTCTCAAATCGTCCACCTGACCTTTCAATTTGCTCCAATCCTCCTGACGAGCAAGCTGACCCTTCATATCCTCAAAGGCGGCATCGGTCTCCGCAACCCTCCCCCTCATTTGCGCAATCTCCAAATCCTTCTCCCCCACAAGCCTCCTCATCTCCTCCAACTCGCTCCTTCCTTCTTCGATTCTTGCTTCGGACTCCTCCCACTGCTCGCGCGCCTCTGCGACCGCCGCGTCCGCACGCGCCTTGAGTCGAGCCAGGGCTGCAAAACGCTCCTCTCCCTGCCGCACGCGGTCCTTCTCGACCTCTACGGAGCGTTCCAGATCCCCTATGCGAATCTTGAGGCGATCCACCTCATTCTCTTGGGAATCTCCCCTGACCCGACTTTCAACCCCTCGCAATGCCTCTTCGACCTCCCTCACCCTCGCCGCGCGCGACCGCGCAAGTCTCTCCAGCTGCCGAACGCGCCGCACGAGTTCTCCTTGCGAAGGTCCATCCCCTGGTTGTGCCTCTCCTGCTCCTGCCGGACCAGAGGGCACGATTGGGCCAGACGCAGTCGGGGGAGTTTCAGAGAGGGGCGTGGATGTTCCGATCGACACCGACACGGGCGACGACGCTGACGACGGGGAGGCACTGACGCTCCGTGCGCGCCTCGTGCCCATTATTGGCTCCTTCTCCTTGCCCTTCCCCGCGTCCACCTCCCGAGGCCCGTCCGTCGCTCTGGACCGCGCCATGACCTCTCTCCCGGCTTCCACGAGAGCGCCCAACATAGCGGCTGGGTCTACGCCGCCCAGGACGGAGCCGAGTGTCGATGGGGTGGTTGGAGAGGGTACGGGGGAGAGGATGAGCTGGCGGGCGAGCATGAGGAGGGAAGGATCGACTTGGGCGGGAAGCGTGGGTTGGGGTTGAGGTACGAGTGTGGGGCGGGCGGTGTGATGGGCGGGCAAGATGGTGGAGAAGGACGGCGTCCGAGCGGGATCGGCCAACGGCGATATCCGAAGTGTGTCGGGAGTGCCAGGGTACAGGTCCAATGCCGCCCCGCGTGATCTTGGTGGGGGAGAAAGAGATATTGGCTCCGAAAATTGAGAGTCCTGCCCCCAAAGCTGGTCCACATCAGTGCCCGCCGCCCATGGTTGCTCTGCAGGTTTGAATAAGCCCTGAGGTAGTGCAACATTCACGGCTGTTGTGGGGGACACCTCTCCTGTTTCACCGTACAGTGGCGGCCAGGCAGAAGGCGGCGTCGGCGCCGGGCGTTGTTGAGCGACCCAAGGCAGTACGAGTTTCACGGGGCCAGGAGAGGTTTGGCGAGGTGTCTGCGTAAGGGAGCGGTCACCCATGAGCCTCAAGCCACGAGACGCGTCCAGGGGGGATGTTGGTGAGGGCACGCGGAGACCGGCCGAGTTGGGCGATCGGGGAGATCTGGGCGGCGAGGTAGCCGCGGCGAGGACCAGACGGGGCGGGGAGCGGCGCTGTGGTGGGAAGTTTGGTGTCGTCGGGATTGGGGACGGTGTGGAGGACGATGGTCCCGAGGTGAAGGAGAGCGGGCGGCGAAGGATGGGCCGGACCTGTTGTGGAGGTGCGAACGGAGGCGGTACGGGGAGTGGGAACGAGCCGGGTAATGAGACTTGGCTGCCTCCGGTGAACAAGGGGCGCGCGAGGTTTGTGAGCGGGCGGCGTGGACTTGGAGTCTGGGGTACGGGCAGGAACGAGTCGGACGAAGTGGCTGACGGCGTCGGGGATGTGGGCGGGTATCGAACCAGACGAGGTGGGGATGTTGATGTTGGCGCGATGGAGATGGAGCCAGATTGGCGTCTGAGAAGTGGAGCAGGCGCCTGCAGCTGACCCAGTTGAGGATAGAACTGGGATTGGGGAGACTGCTGCGCGAGGCCGTACCGCACAGGGGACGGGGGCAGCTGCCGGATGGGAGATCGGGACGTGCGGGGAGGGGAGGTCGACGATTGCGATTGCGGGGTTCCAAATGAGGCAGAGGGCGAGGGTGGGGGGAACGCAGGGCGCATAAAAGAACGTGTGGTGCTGGAGAGGGGTAAAGCGAGCGTGAGCATTGAAGGCATACTCGATGTACGCTCCGCGAGAGTATATTTCGCTCCGCGTGGATCATTCACCTCCAGTGGACGGCCTCGGTCGGCGCTACCGCGCCAAGGCCTCGGGCTCGCTGCGCTCGACCCCCACCAAGGGCAACCAACGCAGAGTCTGATATTACAGTTTTCCATACCCCCGTCATCACACATCTTCACACCGAGCATAATGAACGTAGAGTCCGAAATTAAAGTTCTTCATACCCCCATCATCACACATGTTCCTCCCGAATGAAGTCGTCACCAGCAAATCCGGATATCCGGTCCTTGTGATGTTCCATCGTCCCTGAGGAAACCTCCCACGACCGAAATTCAACGCACCGTAGCACCTTCTTTCGGGGCGATGAGCTCCCCTTTTATCGGTTCAGAGGTTTTCTCGAGTTGGTCCTGGAACGTAATTCTGTCACCCCCGCAGAATGGAACGATGGACGCTATCCCCCAGCGCCGCGTGGGTATCTCTGCAAGCAAAACAAATTTGAGGAGTAATGCAAATAATTAGATGCGAGCGTATCGTGAGCAGTCAGAGAATCCAGCGATGCGAATCTCGCCCCAACCTCCTCAACGCGAGCGTGACAGGCCATCCATCCATCCCACGCGCGCAGTCTACCCAATCACGTATCGCCATCTGTCTCCTGCGTGTCCTCGTCCGCTCACCTCGATTTCTGTGCGTGCAGTTCGCAATATGACTCCGGCTAAATTTGGAACACAGGAGAGGTTCCCGGTTCAGAGCGAATCGAAGGCGAACGTTGACGCCACCGAGTCGCTGCACTGGGAAAGACCGCTAAGGCGCTACAGACTCGCGCAGCCCCGTGTGCCGTGCATCCTCTCGCCCTGCGTCGGTGTTGGTCGAGGCCAGAGGTAAGCGAGCAATCTGCAGGTTCCAACCAAAAGGGAACAGCGGCGCTCCACTTTACCGGACATTTTGAACGAGGAGCGCTCAAGATGCGCCTATTTCTGAGCCGTTTGGACGGTTGCGCCCGATGTTTGGGTTATGGGAACGAGGGCGGGCACTCCGTCGTTCTGTCGACTTGACAAAGTCGCATTTCTTGCACTTCGTTGTAGTAGCGGGGCTTTTTGTGTCATCACTGGGTGGAATGCTCCCATTCACGAGTGTTTTGTGGGAGCATTCTTCTAACCATTTTGATTCCACACTTTCAGTTCAACCTTGACGGGACCACACAGAAACAGCCAACAAGCGACGTTCAAGTGCAAAGCAGGCGGCGCGGGAATCACGAGTGAATGCTAATGTCGGGGTCAACACTATCCAGACGAAGCTTGGACACAGGGGAATCTGGTGTCAACGTGCCATGGGTTTCGGACTTGCATCCCCAAACCAATTTGAGGGTGTAATCTAAAAGAGCTGTAGATAGAGTGCAAACTCACCCAGGGGCGTCTGGTGTGTCAGGAGTTGTGTGCCGAAATGGTGTGTTGCAAAATGAGATCTGTTGGGTGGAAAGGTGACATAGTTGAACAGGGGTGCCAGCCAAAATGATTTAACCCACAATGGAAAATGGGATCGTGGGGGTTTGGAAGGGGTCTCTCCAATCGCTTTAGAATCACCAGACAAACCAAGAACTGGTCGTTGCATTTCTGTGACAGCGAATCCTCTTTCTGTCTTTGCAAGCTGTGGCCGATCTGTCAAGCCATATTGCGATATGGAAATACCTTGGTGACGATGCAATTATATTGGACTACGATGTCATCATCAAATGCAGCTTGAAAAGTACTACAAGTTTGCCATTGGAAGTTTTATTCTAGCTTTTCTGGTTGTGGAGAAAATTTGGTTTTACTGTGAAATCGGGACTTGTGTTTTGTGCCGCGTTTTCGTGGTGCAAGGGTAATTAGTGACATATTAGTTGTATCTTTTCTTCATCGTGAACACAAAGAGACTCAGTACACAATCCCAGGTGCTCAGCAGGTTATGAGCCCGTCTGCGCCATCGTACTGAGCTCAGAAATCCATTTGGAGACGTGTGCTGCATCAGGAGTGGACTTGATTGGACACTGTGTGGCTGAATCGTGAAAAATGGCCGACCCCACCACTACTACAACTCCCGCGGCCTCTCTTTCACTCAATTCCAATGCCTTTAAGAAGGCTGTGGGCGTTATTGAGACAGAGGATGTCTTCCCAACCTGGCGGGAGCATGTTGAAATCAAACTGGATCCGCGGGGATACCTGGGGCTTCTGGATGGCTCAGAGAAGCGCCCAGAAGACGAGGAAGCTGCAAAGGACTGGGACAGACGCAATCGCCAGCTAAAAGCTGNGTTGTGGGCTGTTTTCCCCCCCCACCTTCAGCAATCCCTCTTGAACTCGCAATTGACAGCAGCAGCAAATTGGAGCGCAGCAAAGCAACGTTTTAGCGCCAAATTAATT